>VURO01021265.1:25241-36198 GCA_015108175.1 Pelvicachromis taeniatus
TTTTTATATACGTATTCCGTTTTAGATCCTAAAATTAGATAAATCCCACCCCAGATAAAAAGTAACACATGACATATTACACCATGTCATCGTTTTTGACGAAGACTAAAACAAAATGCAGAAGTAGTTTGTGAGAAGTGCACCGATACTGTTTCACAGGAATTAAAAGTGTAAGTAGCAGCCAGTGCTGATAATCAAATGGATTTGATTAATGGATCATCAGTATGTGAGAGCAGACGTTTTGGCAGTTTGCAGGTTTGGCCAATAAGATGTGTGTTACCACACGATGGAGAGACATCAGCAGTGATCTTACAGAAACAATTGTTGCTGACCATCAATCTGTGAAGGGTCATAAGGTCATTTCCAGACAATCTTAAGTCCACCATCGCATAGTGAGAAAGATTCAGTTAGTATGTTAAATGTTAAAGTTGCAGTCGTTGAACCAACAGTGAAAGATGGTCCTACAAGCTATTGAATAATGGAGTATACTTACTTTTTTGCACACATTTTTTTTTTTACTTCAAATTTTTCTTAAATATTAAGAAAAAAGACATTTTTTCTAAAGTAATGGCACAACGTAACATGTCGCGTGGTTGTGTTTTAATAATTTTAGAACCTGGCAATGAACAGATTTGTTTTTTATGTCCTAATACATAAAACCTTAAAACTAAAAGAGGCTTTCCTTTGCTTTTCTGTATTATAAACCATACTGTCCCTGTAAAACTCATTTTACATTCAAGCCACATTTGTTTGATCCCCCCCGACTCACATTTTCATAAAAGACACACTGCACAACCTCCTTCCCATCTCTCAGGAGGAAGTTCTTTGCTCCGTAGCGACCAACTGTGACCGCAGAGTCTAGAGTAGCTGAGTGGGAAGTGAAGCTTGTCAGATTAATGGTGTTTTTCTTCAAAAAAATAAAAAAACTAGTGAGAGTACAGCTGGGACAACAAATCAGCTCACCGAATATCTCAAATAAATAAGGCACTCTGTCTTTAAACTGACTCCAGTGCCTCATGCCATCAATAACTGCAGTCAGGATCCTCAGTGAGTGCTCGGTGGCTGGTTTCACTGGAAATGCTTCCTGTTCAACACACACAAATGTTGCATGGTTCAACAAAAGTGCATTGAACATTAATTGAAACTTGTGGCTACCTGTCATAAACATATCATTCATTTTTTGTATAAATGTCTACCTGAGTTGGAGTTGGTTGTACAGTTTTTTGTGGATTTGAGCTTGTTTTACCCTTAAAAGGGGATCTCAGTGGCTCAAAGCTGTTTGTAAATTTCCAGGCGTTCTTCTGTGGTTCCGCAGCATTACCAGAGGGCCTCCTGGGCGGTGGAACTGGAGGAGGAAGAGCTCTAGACTGTTGGGAGTATTGATGTGTGGAACTGAGTGTTCCATAGGATGCCTGCCGACCCATCTGAGATAGGCCTGTATGGGGCACTGGCTGGCTTTGTGCACTCTTACTGCCGCAAGAGGCTTGATATTTGCTCTGTCTGAAATTGATGACAGAGCTGGAATCCTGCTGTCCCAGTGGGTTGCTGAGTTGTCCCATCACTGAGCTGAAATGAAAGCCCACCATTCAGCAAACAGCAGTCCTGTGACATCCTTTAAACTTTTAAAAAGACAACAATTTCATTTCTTTGGTCTGTGTCCGCTAGGAACTAATTTAAGTTCCTGTAAAATCACAGCTTAAACAACAACCTTGAAGTGCAATGATAATGTCCACAGTTATGAAAACTTTTCCACATGTCATTATCACAGATCAGTTCATCAAGTTAACCACCATGTGAGCATATTTATGAGAAAAGAGACAAGCTATAGTATAACCAATGATCAGTTAAAGACACCTTTTCTCTCTAGCTTTGTATGGATGAGGTATGTGTCCATAGGCTCTTGTTGAAGGGGCAGGTCCAGGAGCAGGTCTTTTGCTGTCATACTGCTGGGCTACAGCAGCCTGTGAATTGCTTTGTCTGTTCCACTGTTGGCTTTGAGGGACACAAGAAGGGGAACCCGAGGCCTGGTAATACCCAAATGCACCTAAAGAAAAGGTCAATTCTCATACGTAACTATCACAACAAACAGCAGCTTCTGTCTGTAGATGTGAAGGGCTATATAAATGACAATGATTTACAATGCTAGCCAGTGTTCTAAAAACATATAAACTCAATCACACCAAAAAGTATGTTATGGATACACTGACATCTAGTGTTAGAAATAAAGCAGAAGCTGAGAGCCTGAGAGTTCACCTGCTGTGCTGTGAGATATGGCTGAGCCGGTGTTTGCCGTGTACTCGCTGTGGGAAAAGAATTCATTCTGAGAGGGAAGAGATGTCAAAGGAACCCTGTTTCGTTTCTTCTGGTTAAAGAGCGGCACAGAGAGGCAGCCTGGAGAAATCAGCAGAGGAAAGACAAGTGAACGAAGAACAGCGCAACATGACGCTTAGTGACACCACACACTCACTGACTGTTCATTATTTAACCTATTTAACTCCGCATGTACAAATAAACTCCACAGCTTGCCACATTTATCCACACACAAAGGTTCTATCACACAACCTGGCTGGAGTCAAAGAAATCAATGACTACGCGGTGGAGATGAATACACTGGTGTGCAGACTGAAGTTAATCATTTTTTACCCACCTGGTGTAGTAGGCCTGGCTGCCTGGTTTTCCTGTCTCTTCATTGTACTTGCTTAGACTTCAGGTTATTTAACTGGCGGGACTTTTTAGCAGGGAAAAACAAAGGTAAAATTAAAAGACCTTAAACTTAGTTTTCTGTGTAGTGCTCGAGGTTAGCTAACTTGGAAAGCAAGCCTGCTAATTTATTTTGCTAGCAGTAATTTTTTAGACACTTCATACTGCCAGAAAGTATCGCGCTTTTACAGAACCAAACCGTTTTCTGTGAACATTTTACATAAATGGCCAGGTCTGTGTTGGCGAAAGCTTGACAAAGTATTACAAAAAAACAAAGACGACAGAAGGGATATTCAAAATTTAGCACCTCGGAAAGCGCCAAAACTCTGAACTGACAGGTGTTGCCTTCAAGGTCTATAAGCAAGCTTGGACTTTGTAAACGCAGCCTAAAAATAACGGAAATCATAACTGGTCAAAAATAATGACGGTGACATCTATATATTTTGAGCTATTACCTTTTGTTTGTGATGTTTTTTGATCATCTGCTTTAGGCTGTTCTTTTATACACAAGAGGTCTCCACAGTGGATGGATCCACATATTTCATTTTACACTGAATGCCATTTCCGATACAACCCTCCAAGGGATTTGTATCCCTCCTGGAACTGGGAAATTTTCTTGTGTTTAGCACTGTGATGCTATTTTGCAACATTGTATTCAAAATTATTATATATATAGTACTTATGGTCGGAATTTTACATGCAATTATTAAAGGTCATTGTCATGGTAAATTGTGGTTTTTTAATAATTTCTTTGAACTGTTCTTTTCCCCCTTTTTAATGACGTTAAAGGGTTTTAAGTTCTAATATTATTTCTAATACACACTGGGTCAAGTGTATACATGCAGCCTCAAATACATGAATACACCCACCCTGATATGAGCGAAACTTTTGATAACCGTTATCAAGCATCTGTCATTATTCTGGCTGAATTTTTAACCATACTTCTTGGCAGAATTGGTAGAGTTCAGTTAGTGCTGAGTGCGAGTTGATTTTAAAGTCATTAAAGATGTATGTAGTGCAATAATTCCACTCTGGAAAAAGGGCAGTTTAAAGAAATAATTAAAAGTGCAAAACTATTATCTAATAAAAGCAGGTAATGTTTTAATTTGGCCAACAGCTGATACACATGTGATGTGTTAGTATATCCATAATGATAA
Source organism: Pelvicachromis taeniatus (assembly GCA_015108175.1). NCBI lineage: Eukaryota > Metazoa > Chordata > Actinopteri > Cichliformes > Cichlidae > Pelvicachromis > Pelvicachromis taeniatus. Next base: position 29,099 of record VURO01021265.1, read on the forward strand.
ATTAGAACATTCTGCAGCAGTGATTTTCTGAGTTTTTTTGTTATGTCTCCCTCCACAAGCTTCAAAGGTTCACACTTATGCACTATAATTGTGATCAGTCATTAGCAATAAATAGGAATTCAAGTTTAATTTGAGCTAGATAAAAGTTGGTCTGACCTTTAAGCTGCCAGGTTGGCCTTTATTTAACCAACTTGTATTATATCTACAGACATAAATTACATTACTGCACGTGGGTTAGAAAGCTATAACAGAAATATAATGACTGCAGGTGTTTTGTCCTTTAAGCAAAGAGAAATGTGACACTCGTGTTGTTAAGATCACAATAGTTGCAGCATTATCATCCCCACAACAAAAGATGAATATGACTGAATCTGGGTGTGCAAAGCATGACTGCAGTGGAATATAAAGCAAGTCACGACTCTGTGAAGGGAAATAAACATGCAGATTATAACATGATTAGCATTTCACACAAGCGGAGACAGAAACCGTAGGATGTGTGTGTATTTGTGTGATAACAGCAATCTGTTTACCCCTGTCTTCCAGTAGATGGGGGAGTGAGGCAAACAGCAAACTAACAGCCAACGGGCTTCCTATGTTACTTTTCAAACCTACTTCCACACTCAGCTGTCATTCATTTCTCTTAATGTGCTGTTTACCACAGGAAAACACAGATTTCTCATCCTTATCCAAACCCAAAGAACTAGAATGAACTAAAATTTGTGTTATGAGCTTCACCTCATTTGCTACAGTCTCTGCCATGATGAAATGTGGACGCTATCAGCACTGGTGGTGTTTCAGGAGATGAAAATCAAATGAAAATGGGGCCATCTTGGGGTGAGTGCATAAGAAAAGACGTGGGCAAAGGTTTACAGGAGTGCCATCTCTGCACTTGGTTTTGTATAATGCCTGAGGCTCAATGTGCTGTGAGTTCGAAGGCCACCTTTTGATCTTGGTTCTATGTTTTGACTTTTCTGGCTTTGTGAATCCATGGCAACAGCAGCACTGATGGTCTATTCAGAATGTATTCCACATCCTCTTGATCCATTGAGAAACTCTTTGATCAACAGATAATTTCTGACGCTGAGACTGAGAAAGAAATCCTGATCAGGCTATTTTCTGGGATTCCATAGAGACAGTGATAGTGCTAATGGTTAAAGGTAATTGAAAATGAAATGTTTACTGAGATTTGTTCATACATGCCTGCTAGAGTAATATAATACTGTCGTTGATGATTTCAGAATCCCACAGTTTATAATGAATAACGGCAACAAACACTCTGTCTAGTTCCCTATTGTAAAATGCCGTTTCCAAAAAGTTAAAGATAAAAAAAAAACACCAAGCAACAAATTAAACAAAAAGAAAGAAAGAAAGAAAGTTGGTGCAGGAGCAAACTAAAGATCGAAAATGCTTTTATTGCCTCTTTGTGAAAGAGCTTACAATAACTTGTAGGCGCTAAGTAACATAATCAGGCATAACAAGAACTGTCCATAGGCAGTCTTTCTAAATAAAAATGAGGATGGTTTATTTCCCTGCGTCCACTCCAGTCCACTGGAGCAAATAGTTAAATGATTCTAAAATATTTTCGGGTTTCATATGTTTATGACTTCACTTCCAATCACTTCCTCATCTCCGTGTTGCTCAGACAGCCAGTAACACACATTGTGTAACATAGCACCGGGTTTCGCTCATCTTCTGGAAGTTTCAGCTACTGCGCTATATATTGTTCCTCAGATTCCCCTCAAGGGTGAAACACCCATCTGGAAGCTGATTACGGATTTTCTACCTCCCAAACTGGCAGCCTGCATGTTGTTGAGGGGGAGGCGCTAGTTCACAGTAGTTTCTGGAAAGGAACCTCATGCTTGCACCATGGAGAAAGTGAGTGTCCTGCTACTTATTTAATAGACTTATGCCTCTGTAACTGGCACATTTAAGACACATTTGTGTATTCCTTTGAGTTGTTTTAGGCTGAAATTTCTTAACAATAATTTGGAGGTCGGAGAGGTTAGTTAGCTCTTTACACTGGCCGTTCACTGTTTGCTAGTTAGCTTGTTAGCTTAGCGTAATCTCGTTAGTAAGGTGTTGTAGTCATTTGGGCTTGCCGTTTTCACCCGTCACAGAACATTTTGACAGTACTAAACTGTAATGTTGCTCAACTTTATATCTCAAAAAGTGCACGTTAACTTGGAATTCGTGAAAGGTTGTGTCTCGCATGTGATAGCACACGACAAGGTTAGCTAACTGTTAAGCTAACGTGCAGCAACTTAATTTGCCACACTTGCTTTTTTACGTACAATTATCCCAGTGATGTTTCACTGCCGCTGTTGCCAATGGCCAATGTAAGCTCAATGTTGTAATCCAGCTTTTTAACCTTCTGCAAACACGGCCAACATGCAAGTTACCAAATCACAGTCAAACGGCTATCATTGGCTCACAACGTGAACATTATCAGTAAGTCAGGATAAGGAAAAATAGCCCTGATTTTATTTAACAAAAACAAAACAACAAAATTTAACCCCTTTTATAAAACAAAAATCAGAAACAGACGACTGTGAGCTTAAATTGCAGTAGTCGGTCTGTAAGCACATGCTGCAGAAGTATTTTTGGATTAGCTTCAGCGGTGCCATCGGCAGTCTGCACTCACACGGAGGATCATTCTAGATGCACACACGGGCGAATGTGTCATGGCTACAGCCGCATGTTGTCGTCAACTGCCGCGTCCTCTCGAACGTTCTGTATAACGTCTCGGATGTGAATGGATTTTAAACGGTCCAGTCATTTTATGAGATTGTCCGTATTACTTACAAGCTACTGTTGAGGTTAGACTTGATAACCTTTCAGGTCAGCATAAAAGCAATAAGTGTGGTGCACGTTACAAGTCAAAAGAGGGCACTGCCTAGTTAGAAATGTGCAGATGCTGCGTGGAGTTAGTTGATGAGTTTAATTTTCATTACCTTTTTGTATGTTCTGGATATAGCCAAAATATGAATTACTACATTAAGGATTTGAGACAGTGTGAAAGTAAGGCTTGATATGTGCCTCAAGTGTCTTCATCAGTATTCACCATGGTGCAACAGATTTACAGGCTTCATTTTCATCTTGGACTGACTTAGTATAGATTATATGTGGATTCTTATGACTATATGCACATTGTTTACACTCTTAATTACTAAAATGACTAGACTGATTACTTGATGCTTCACACAATGTATCTTAAGTGAAGCGTTTGGTCAAAAACTGGTCCTCAGTGACATAATCAGCTATCCCTTGCTTAAAGCTCCATAATATTTACTGAATATCTACTTTTTTTTTTTTTTTTTGACAAAACCAAACCCTACAGCACTGCAAGGGATTGTGGTGTTGCTATGTTGTTTCAGACTGGATTAGGTCTAATGACTTGCTAGGGAGAAAGTCGTGCCACTCAACACTTGGAAAGTTTTTTCCCCATGCCTAGTTGTTAGTACACTCTTAGTTTTATCAGACAGTTTTCAAGAGGAGCCAGCAGGGAGTGAGAAAACCTCCTTTTTGGTGCTTCTTTCTTCTTGGTGTGTTATTGATTCTGTTAGATTCAGAGAAGGCGCAGCATGATTTCTTCACAAACTGTAACAAGCAGCTTTAAGTGACAAAGAGTATACAATGTATTAACATTCTTCTTTTTAAAATTTCTTTTATTTAGCATCGTCAGTATGCTTTGCTATTGTATTTGCTCTGACATCCTGCAGAGAAAAGTTTTAGGGTAATATATTGCTAGCCATCTAACCTCTGTTTTCATTTACAAGAAGAAAAAAAATCTGTAACTGACACAAAAGTGGCGTAGCCTTTGACTTGCTGTGAGGCAGGGCTCATTTTCAGGTCAATGCAGTTACAAAATAAAGGCACATTCTCTGTCTGCAAAACCTCTGCACCTGTTTGACACTAACAGCTGAATGATTGTCGATTCCTTTTTCACTTCTGGCTGTAGCAGCTGTGAAGGGTTTATTCTCCACTCAGGATTGTGTCCTTGTGTATTTAGAGTAGCAGAGCTAGAGTTTTGTAAACGCGTCTGTCTGTGCTTCATAGGCTTCAGCATTGAAAGACCAAGGAAACAAGGCGCTGAGTGCTGGAAATACCGATGAGGCCATACGATGCTACACCGAAGCCTTGAGTCTTGACCCATCTAACCATGTCCTGTTCAGTAACCGCTCAGCTGCCTATGCCAAGAAAGGCAACTACGAGAATGCTCTCCAGGATGCCTGTCAGACTATCAAGATCAAGCCTGATTGGGGGAAGGTGAGATGTATTTTTTTTATTCCTTTGATTTGTTGACAGTATATGTAGTTATTTAAATTGAGTAGACTGTCTAAAATATTTCCAATGTGATCAACCAGGGCTACTCCCGTAAAGCTGCTGCATTGGAATTTCTTGGTCGATTGGAGGATGCTCGAGTTACTTACCAAGAGGGACTCCGGCAGGAGCCGAGTAATCAGCAGCTAAAGGATGGGCTGCAGAACATTGAGGCCAAGCTTGCAGGTAAAGACTGGATTGTGTTTTTGTTTTGAGCTACACAGAAACGAGGCATAATGATGTCAAAAGTCTGTGAGTCACTTTTTGTTTCTATGTGGGTAGAGGATTTTGTGATGGCTACTGACAGCATCACTGAAATGAAAATGCATTGTTTGAGCTTAGGTTTTCAAAATGAAGGAGACAGTCCACTTAAGTTTGGAGTGTTTTTAATCAGACCGTGGGTAAATACTACAAGTTACAGAAAGAGAAAAGCGAAGTGAATTTAATCCCATAACAGCTTGAACATTTGTGAAAAAAATCTTTGTGACCACCAGTGAACAGACTTTTTCTTCACCAGAGAAAACGATGATGAACCCCTTTGCCATGCCCAACTTATATCAGAAGCTGGAGAGTGATCCTCGGACTCGTGAGCTGCTGGCAGATCCCAGCTACAGAGTACTGCTAGAGCAGCTCAAGAGCAAACCGTCTGAGCTTGGCACGTATGTGCATTTTTAAAAACAATCTGCAGATTTAACTCAAGTAATAAGTCATCTGTGTTACTTTTGTTGTATTTAGAATTTGTCAAAAGTTCTGGAATAGTAATGGAAAATGTATAATGTGAGCACAAAGTTATGAAGGTTGTCTAAGATTTATTTCCAAAATGTGAATCGGCTGGTACTCTTCTTGTCATTTTTAGGAAGCTGCAAGATCCCAGAGTGATGACTACTCTTTCTGTGCTCCTTGGACTAAACCTCTCTGAGATGGAAGAGGATGAAGAGCCAACTCCTCCTCCTCCCGCAAAACCCAAAGAGACTCAGCCACCTCCTCCCAAAGAGGAAGACCTCCCTGAAAACAAGAGAATGGTAAATAATCTAATGTTGTTGTTGTTGTTGTTTTTAAACATCCAACCTTCTGATTAGTCGCTAGTCTGAATTTTTGTTAATCCTTAATTTTATATTTTTTAAACAGGCCTTAAAGGAAAAGGAACTCGGGAATGCTGCATATAAGAATAAAGACTTTGAAACGGCACTGAAACATTATGAAGAAGCGATTAAACACGATCCAACCAACATGACTTATATATCTAATCAAGCAGGTATATTTTCTCACATATTAAACAAATACTTGCCTCATACAAACTTCATCTATATTAATATTTATCTGGGAATATATGCTCCAGTATGTGGCTGTGTGACTGTAACAGATTATTGTCACTACTAAACATAATAAGCTATGTTATAAACTATAAAATAATACAGTTATATATTTACAGTTTAGTTTATCTTTATGTAACATTTTCAATGTATTCTATGTGTGTTTAACATGTGCTTGTATTTGTTTTCATTTCAGCTGTGTACTTCGAGAAGGGAGCTTTTGAGAAGTGCAGAGAGCTGTGTGAGAAAGCCATTGATGTTGGCAGAGAGAACCGAGAAGACTACAGACAAATTGCTAAGTGAGTTCTTTAATTTTACTGGTGATACATTTCTGATAGAACAAAGATAGCTTTTTACTTTTTTTATGATTGTTTTGAGATCTTATGGAAATTCTGGAACAGGTTTTAGCCTTCAGAAAATGTTTACTCTGATAGGAATGAAAACCACGTACAGCTATGTGGGTGTACATGTGTTGCCTTCCCATGTCAGAAATCAAAAACGACACCTAGTGACCAGTAGAGAAACGCTGTAAATTGTAATTTACAGGGACCACAAGAAGTAGTGTTGTACTGACTAGCTTTCAACCTGAGCTGCTTTTCTTAAACTTGAGTAAACATATTCTCTTGACTATCTCTAATAACATGCTTGCTTTAATCTGTCTCTTCTTTTAGGGCCCTAGCTCGAATTGGCAATTCGTATTTTAAGGAGGAAAAGTACAAAGAAGCAATTCAGTATTTCAACAAGAGTTTGACAGAGCACCGAACTCCTGATGTGTTGAAGAAGTGTCAACAGGTGCAGTAGTCCAGATGGTTAATAAATGGATCAGCCACCTATGCCAAGAGTTGGCACAGTAATAATAATAATAACATAATAGCAAATTGATTTCTATTGTCTATAATTAAATTTTGAACGTAAAAGGAAAAACATAGTGTATACTTTCTATACACCTGAACTGAAGTTCACTTACCTTGACTTTGTAATTGGTTTTGCAGGCAGAGAAGATATTGAAGGAACAGGAGAAACTAGCCTACATCAATCCAGAGTTGGCCCTGGAAGAGAAGAGCAAGGGCAACGATGCCTTCCAGAAAGGTTTGTAATAGTTGCAGTGCTTTCTGCTTGACTGCCATTTGTTCTTTTCTTTTTCGAACTTGCACAAAGACGAGCTTGTCTTTTCTTTTTCACAGGAGACTACCCCTTAGCCATGAAACATTACACTGAGGCCATCAAGAGAAACCCTAATGATGCCAAACTCTTCAGTAACAGAGCTGCCTGCTACACAAAGCTGCTGGAGTTTCAGCTTGCCCTGAAGGTACAGCAAATCCTTGCCGAGTAGGAGTTCATGTGAATCTAATGTAATTTATGCATACCTCTGCATTTATTGTGCATTTAAGAATAACCATGAGAAACTTTTATCTTGTCAGGATTGCGAAGAGTGCATCAAACTGGAGCCCACGTTCAGTGAGTAAT
>VURO01021265.1:38171-58569 GCA_015108175.1 Pelvicachromis taeniatus
CTTTTCAGAGGAAACGCAAGTTATACTTCTAACTAACATTCTGCCACAATTTTGCCAATTCGTGGCCTCAGATACCTCAAAGTTACCACATTGTCATAGTATCTTTGTCCTATGGTTTCCAAGAGGGACTCAAATATTCTATTGTAATGCCTTTTGTTTCCACACATACACAGTAGAATAATAAAATGTAGTTACTTGTGCAGCACAGCAACAAAATAGGGCATTTCTAGCATTCAATTCCCCATTGTAATCATAAAGTACACACATCTCACATGATGTAAACAGAATTGTCCAAGGAAGTGTAATGTACTAATGGAAACCAGTTGTACTGTGAAATATACAGTATCTGAATGTATCTTGAAAGGAAGTGGTGGCTTTTTTTTTTTCATGACGCTGAGTCAGCAGATGGGTAGACCTACAGTTTCAATACTTTGCACTACTTGTATACCATTGATAGTTAAAATGACTGATCTGGACCCCTGTGAATTTAGGTGTAAAATACAATTTAAACAGAGGCATTGGCCAACATGGCATTAGTAGCATGTTGGCAAATGTCAGAATTTTTTTTCTAAAGGAAGACAAAGTGTGGCATAGAACTGCTTAATGAAAAGCATAAACATTTGTGGGATTTTTTTTTTTTTTTAATTAATGGAGAAAAAATATTTGACATTTGTCGTAAGTACTAGGCAAAATCTGAGCTAGTGTTATTGGCACAGAATTGCTAGATTCCGTTGAGCTCTTGAGCAATCTCGCTCCGCCCACTCCAGTGGTTCACGTGACTGACCGTCGCCCAGGTTGTGTCGGAAGCATCCTGGTGTTAGCAGTTTGCTAGGCGCTGACAAAAATTATAAAGTGACATGTAGAAATTTTCATAATGGACGAATGTATCAGTTGGTGACTACTGGTGGCAAAGAAGACAAAGAACTACCCAAACTGGCCTTTTCCAACATGGTCAGTTCGCTGGTAGTTGAAGAGGCCAGTTAACACTGCTAACAAAACACCAGCGGTTAGCTAACGTTCAAACTTTGACGGACAAATGCAGTCATTTGCTAGTTAGCTGCTACCGCTGCTCTGCCAATTTACCACCACACCAGCTGGCTAGGTAACACGTCTTGTTATTATACGCTAGTTAGCGTTGAAGCTGTTTACACACTGACTAATAACGCGTTGTTTTGATCAGTCGCTTATATAACCGAAGGTTTAACGTTATTACCAATTAACGCCAGCTAACTTATGATTAATGACTAGTTATTCAGCTAATGCTAACATTAGCAACTTAAATTGTTAGTTAAATTCAAACTGCAGATAACACATACAGTTACTCAGAGTACTTAAAAATTATTACGGACGATCACTGACACAGTAACGGAAAAAAAATAACATCTTCCAAGCAGCAGGAATATGAATCTTCTTTCTGATTGATTTCGACCATTGAAATTAGATAAATAATGCCAAACACCAGGATGCCAAACGAGTGGGGATTAAGGTTTGGGCAACAGCATTGTCTGGAATACAGCTGTCCGCTCATTTTGATAATCCTTGTCTCCTTCACAATGCAGCCACAGTAGATTGTTTTAACTGCTGAGTGTAAAACGCAAGATCTCGTAAATAAGAAAACACCAGACAAACCAATTTCATCGCAAAGTCTGTAGTCCACTTTTCTTTCAATTATGTCTGGCGACGCATCTGATAGTAGTGAAGACTCTGATGGAAAAACAAATGAAAGGGCCTGCACTGTCAAGCACCAAATCACCAATGGTAAGTCAGTCATGTTGTCTGTTATCACTGTATGTAATCATAACCATAGCCACAAAGGAAACACCTGTGTACTGTAATTCATCTCATCATTTAAATAATACCGCATGAGCGCAATTTATATTTCCTTTTCGATGTGCAGGTTCAACTTCGCACAGCTAACATCACCACATCAGTTTTTTTCTTTACTCTATGCATTCATTGTCTTTTCAATGAAAAAAGATTTAAAATCCGTTTTCTTTGATTTTACTTTGTTACACGTCTTTCAGAGTTTTCTTTGATTTTTGTGATATTGCTTTGTGAGTTGGTTTAGCTATTTGCTAAGCTTTTGTGTGTATGTGTGTGTGTTTGTTTTGAAGCTGAGGAGCGTGTGAAAAGCCTATATGTACAGTGTACAGAAAGATTCTAATAATGTTAGACTATAATAACCTTAAAATAAATATTTTGGGGCATTAGAAATTAACAAAACAACAAAAGAGCAAATATTTTTCAACATTGTAATGGATTATCGGTATTTTTGCTTTAATGTGAATGATATTTTGTGTTCTATTGTGTTGTGCTTGCCTTTAATCAATCTAGGTCACTGAGCGTGCATTGAAGACTAAAGAACATAATTTGTCGTATGTTTTTAATTGACACTGCGTCCGTCACTGAATTGATTTTAGAGTCTAAATTTACAAAGAAAAATCCTCACAGATAAAATCAAATAAATCAGAGAATTGTTGTTGTACTCTTCCTCCAAGAGTAGTAAAGTCAAGTTGTAAATGTGGCTGTACCGTAATAAACAGTGTGAGTGGATGTTTGACACCAGCTGTCACAGGTGAAGTGAAATGATCTGCTTAGTGGCTCATTAAATAGATTGTAGATTTTAAGTAGAGCAACCTTTTAATCTATAGAGAATTGGCCATCAAAGTGCATTCATGGATTATAACACAGGAAAAGTCACTCTTTTAAAGCTTTTGCTAATATTAAGACATATGTCTATGTACAACAAAGAAAAGTACAATACTTTATTTGTGTAGAAAGCATGCCTTAAAAGATAGAAATCAGACATAGTTTTTAGATTGTTTACTTGTCTTCTTTAAAACAAAACCTTGCACAGAAATAGAAATGTAACACTTGTTGTGTTTTATCTTTCTTTCTACCACTAGCTAACCTCACAGGTCACACTGAAAGAGTTGGCATGGAGAACTTTGAGCTGCTGAAGGTCTTGGGCACTGGAGGTAAGGATCTGCATGTAGCACTGAATATAATGAAATGCAGATGAAGCTGTTGTCAAAGGTCAAGTACTGGTATGAGATATACTTAAAGCAGACTTGGTTGATTCCCCTGGCTTGGATAGTATTATTAAGGCAAAGTGTTTATAATTGATATTTGTAGCTTGTAAGTGAAAGTGAAAAATGTTTCATGTCAGACAGGATAAAAACTATCTGATGATTAACAGGGAATCCATATGCTGTTGATGTTATTGATTAGATACAGGAGATCCTAATGGCTATTTCCATCAACAAATGAACACCTAATTAAATTTAATGAGTGAGAATGATTCAGATTTCTGCAGATTTTATTAATTTTGCCACCTGTTCATATCTTGAAGTGGAAACCACCTCTTTAAGGCACAATCTGATGGTGTATCTTTGTTTGCTGTGTTTGCTTGTTTACCACCAGCAGTGATTTTCAATATTTGTTTGTCTAGCTTATGGGAAAGTGTTTTTGGTCAGGAAGAACAGCGGCCATGATGTGGGCCAGCTCTATGCTATGAAGGTAAGTTTATTAGTGTTGTAATTCAATTAATGTACATCTTAAAGCAGATTTTTATCTAAAAATGTAAAGTACTAGTCTATGCTTTAAAAGAAATCATAAATTATGATTTTATTAAGCATTTCTAATCATTTCAGTAACTTTTTGTGAGTCTGTGTAAAATGTAAATGTGTTGGCAAATTATCTAAAGCCAATATTAGATTAAACATAGTACAGTGACAGAACATCAGATGTTAAAACCAAGAATTTTTTTTTTCTATTTTATTTGCTCATTTTGGATTTGATGCAAGCAGTTGGGTTGTAAAACGTCCTTCCCTTGAACATGATTGCAGCATGTTGCAGCACACCCCAAAGTGAAGTGCCATTCACTGAAAGTTCACAGAGAGAATAGAGAAGTTTAATTTATTTTGGTCACTGCCCTAGGTGTTAAAGAAAGCAGCTATCGTTCAGAAGGCAAAGACAACAGAACATACTCGCACTGAGAGGCAAGTCCTGGAGCACATCCGCCAGTCTCCCTTCCTGGTTACTCTTCACTATGCCTTTCAGACTCAGAGCAAACTACATCTCATCCTGGGTGAGACACTGGGAAAAATGTACCAAATATAGAGAACTCTTCTCTCTTGACACACTGAAGGCCTTCTTTATGTTTCTGTCTTATACTGTATGTGTTTTTGTTGGCATTTCTTTTCTTTTTTTTTTTGGTGTAGTTTGTGTAGTTCTTTGTATTATGTCTATTCAAACTCCTTGTGTATTTGTCTGTTTGTGTGAGTACAGACTATGTGAGTGGCGGAGAGATGTTCACTCATTTGTACCAGCGGGATCACTTTCCAGAAGAGGCAGTACGGATTTATATTGGAGAAATAATTCTGGCTCTAGAACACTTGCACAAGGTGAGGATTATGGTTTCCAGCTTTAAAACTTAAACTCAGCTTTTACAAATGCTAGTTATTTCTTTAATTTTGGCTAGAGCCCACTGCTTACACAAACTAAGCATCTTAGCAATGTGATATTTTTCATAGAATTGGGGTTGTGGGGCCAGAGACGCAACCCCAACTTACTCTTAATTTAAACCCTATAGGTTGTGGTCTTTTAGCTCTGGTTTGGTCAAAACAAGCTCATGGTTAAAGAAGTAAGCCTTTCATCTGTTAAGCATTCAACTTTATTCACCAGATTAATGTTACCTTAGCTCCACAAACACTAGGTTGCATTCACATTGTTGTATACAGATTGATAAAGCCAGCAATATTGTGTTTCTGTGTATACATGACACATGCTGCTATCTCTGTTCAGATAATACTGCTTTTAAAACGAATGCCACTGGTAAATTTTCATTGTGTAAACGGACTGTTGAAGCCAGTAATATTAGGTACCCCCCCGTCTGAAAAGGGCCTTTGTCATTTAGTGCTGAACGGGAAGTCTGAGTTTTATTGTGAGAAATACTTTGAAGCTCATAAAAGTGGTTTCCTAATGATGTTTCACAGCTACTTTAGTTTTAAATTTAGTTTTAAAGTATGCACACCAGTGGCCTTAAATGAGACTCATGACCTCTTTGAGTAGTTACACTAACCACTACATGGAGGGTGAGTGGGTGCATTTTCAAGGTCCTTTTGAAAGCACAATGAGTGTGTTCTTGAGGGTTTTATTTGGAAGCATTTCAGCCGTCTCTTTGTAAATTATAACCTTCACTAGGTATCCTAAACTCACATTTCAGCACTTAAGTTATGAGATAATGGATATGTGTTTAAATTAGTGTCCACACAAATTGTTCTGCGACATCCTGCAGACTTTCATGAGTCGTTCCTTTTATAAATAATTTAAAATAAAAGCATTTTAACAACAGCAGCTTTGGTGACTAGTGACTAATATTTCCTGCATTATGGGCTGTGCTGTTGTTTGGGCAGTTATTTGTTTTGACACATTTTGGGATTAGGGCCTCTAGCTGTGATTGGAAAATGCTGTGATTACTAAAAATAACCGATACATAAGTGGCCATTTTTTCCTTCTTTGGTTGTAAAAATGTTTTTTGGGTTTCTCTGTTTGTACTGCCTGCTGTCTCTGTTCACAAATTACAGCTCTTAACATGAATGCCACTGGTAAATTTTCATTGTGTACAGCTTGGGATTGTGTACCGAGACATCAAATTGGAAAACATTCTTCTAGACAGTGATGGCCATGTGGTATTGACAGATTTCGGGCTCAGCAAAGAGTTTCTGGAAGAAGATGTAAGTAAACCCAAAACTACAGTGTTAGCATAGCAATGTGTACATGTAAATAATACCTGGGGTGTTAAACTGTTAACACTATCTGAACCGAAATACATTTTTTTAACGTATGCTTGTTTTCTGATCATTACAGAAGGGGAGGACCTACTCTTTCTGTGGCACTATTGAATACATGGCTCCTGAAATCATCAGAGGGAAATCAGGGCATGGCAAGGTAAATAAAGCACAGTAAGGAAACCAAATGCTGGTTTTGGTGTTAAGGTTGGTTATTTGAAAGATTTTGAATGATCACACATAATGCACAAAATAATATTCAAATTATTGTTTTTATTTGTGTGTATCAGAATAACAGGGAAGGCTATTGTAGCTTAAATATTTAAGACTACAGATGCTTTAAGACTCATGACTTTGGACCAGTCTGGTGAATCAAAGATGAGATCAATATCTTTGTTATGGAAGGCAGTACCGCATCAAATAACCCACCTTTAAATAATTACACAGTGGATGCCTTATCTTCTAAATGTTTCTTGTCCTCTGTATTATGCTTTTCAAGCTGTGTTCTGCTTCAGTCAGTAGATTGGTGGAGTCTTGGGATCCTGATGTTTGAGTTGCTGACGGGTGCGTCTCCTTTTACCCTGGAGGGAGAGAGGAACTCCCAAAGCGAGGTGTCAAAGTGAGTGCTGCTCAGTCCCATCTCCATAAATCGTCTGCCTGCCCCTTTTTTTAAAATTATATTTCTTAGTTTATATTTTTTATATGGGTTTATGAAATTCTGCATTATTTTTAGCTCATCCCAAGTTCTTCTGAATTGGGGTTGTACATATATTGACTGACATTCTTTACATTTTAAACTATATATATAGAAAAGGAAGACATTAAGGTCCTTGTTGATGAATTTTTCACCAGAGCAGTTCAGAAACTTGTTGGCTCAGAAACTAGTTGCTCAAACTGTGATGTGTTTTCTGTTTGCGACACTTTCAGTGCTGCTGAAACAGTACTGTGAGTGTTGTAAACAATAGAGTAGTGGCAGCTTTGCTGGGCAAAGTATGTGATGCCACAATTTCTGCATGATCCCAAGAATAATTTTGTGCCTTATGTTGTCTAAAAAAGTCTTATCAGCCGGTATCGCAGGTGGATGAATGTTGACACAGTTGTACTGTTGTCAGGTTATTTCTGTATGTTAGAAAAATGTTTATATCTTTCCTTTTCCCTTCAGACGTATTTTGCGCTGTGACCCGCCATTTCCCTCTATGATTGGGTCCATTGCTCAGGACCTGCTGAAAAAGTTGTTGGTGAAAGATCCCCACAAGAGGCTGGGATCTGGACCGCGGGGGGCTGAAGATATCAAGGCACATCCTTTCTTCAAGGTCCAATGTCCCTTAATTGTCTATCACTTAAACATCTTTTCACCTGTAACCTCATTTCATTCATCTATAACACTTTCATTCTCGTTTTTCACCTCATAGGGACTGAACTGGGATGAATTAGCACAAAAGAAGGTTCCAAGCCCATTCAAGCCCGAACTGAAGAGCGAACTCGACGTGGGGAACTTTGCGGAGGAATTCACTGGGATGGATCCTGTTTATTCTCCAGCCAGCACACCCCCAAGCACAGATCGTCTGTTCCAGGTCAGTCATCATCACCTCCACATTGAACCTAACAAATGTTTCTACAAACATGACCTGTAAGCACTATTTAACTTTACAGATTGAAAATCTGACAAGTGCAACAAGTGCTTGTTAATAAATAAAGGCTGCATTAATTCATCTGCTTTTATACATTTGTTTTTTATTCAGAGTGAGCTACATCATAGTTACACCCAACACATCTCCTCTGTTTTAGGGCTATTCTTTTGTTGCACCCTCCATCTTGTTCAATAAGAACGCAGTCATGGGAGACTTTGTTGAAACCCACGTTGGTGCTGACCGACCAGCTTCTGCTTCTGTCCAACGCAGTGCAATGTTACAGGTATGATCTGTATGGGTGTAGGCTTGGAGACCTGTTTTTGGTTTAAATTTTAAATAATTCTGTCATATGTTTAAGAGCATTGGTTTCAGGACTGTTTGTTAACAGAAAAGAAGGAAAAGTCCAGGAGAAGCAAAAATATTAGCTGAAGTTGGCTTGTTTTATCTGATAGGATGCTTTGTATTATTAAATAATATTGAAGATCAACTTTTTACTGATCTCAGTAAACAGCACGAAAATCTATTTGGACGAGAAAAAGGTTTGTCAGTTTGTCTAGTTGATATTTATCACCTGCGTGTGAAAGGTGTCAGACTCAACTCAGCAATATTTTTAGCTCATCTTTTAGAAAATGTTACAAAATCTTCCCGGAAATGAAAGAAATTTCATTTATGTTATTAGATTTATAAAAGATGTAAATTGGAATTTGAAAATAACTTTGTCATCCTGGTTCTAATTACAGTGATAAACAATAAATTATGTTTATATGTAAAAGTAAAATGTCTGTGAAGGTTTTCAGTCATCCAGGTCATGGTAGTCTATGAAGCTTGGAAAGAGAGTGAATTTAAATAGGTCGAGTTGCTTTCTTTCCTCCTTAGGCAAATGTAAAATGTATTTTTAGATCACTCCAAACTTGTTACTTCACAGTAATTCCTTGCCTGATACTAGCGGTGTAAGATATAAGGAGGTTTATTTTTTCATAAAGCACTACATATAAAATACTGATTAAAGCAAAACAATTATCAAAGTTATATAGTGGGGGAGTTAAAAGTAAAAGTATCTCTTTATATAGAGAGTGTACCTGACTAGTGATACATTTATACATATTAATGAGCAGTTACTGTTAATATATTCATGTAAGAGGCACAATTTAAAGTGGACCTACTGCACTCCTGCTCTATGAATAGATTCTCAGACTGTACTAGAGTAGCTTTGTGTGATTCATAATTCAAAATAATACTGTGTAACCTTATACTGAGCCAAGATGAGGCCCCTGAGTGTACCCACAGTCTGAATCAAACCCTTCAGTCAGCTGATTGGCTGTCTGTCATAAACAGGAAGTTTGAACAGCAGATTGGTGAGCGTTCTGTGCTCACAGTCAGAGTAATGTGTGTGTCTGAGATGATGATAGAAGAGATAATCTACTGATGACAATGAGCGAGTAAAAAATGCTGCCTGAAACTGAAAATTTAGAGCTATCTGAAGGCTGAGCTTTGTTCTCAAAGAAATTACTTGCACATACGCTGACCTCATGATTTATTTGAAATTTTGGCTGTGTCTAATATGGGAGTCCAGTGTTGTGAAGGTTTATATACAGATATGACCGATTTTGTTTAAACTGTGTTTTACAGAGTTTGATGTTTATATATGGAGGCTAAAAACACACGGTGGTGCGTAGCACATTTACAGCTGCATTTTAGTCACCATTGCTGTTTAAATAAATAAATGTAGTGTTTTACAAAGTACAACATGTCTTGTCTTTCTGAGATACTTATTCAGCTTTAAGGTCTTTTTGTTTACAAATGTAAGAGCTGAAGTTCAAGGTTGCTTCATGTAAAGGTCAGTGTATCTCTTTAGCATTTGCTGGGGCCATGTCTTATTGCCTGAAGTATAATAATCTCCTTTGATGGCTTAATGCTAAATTTTTCTTGCTCAGGAATCCCAGTTTTTCCAGCACTATGAGCTGTGTTTTCAAGGGCCACCTCTAGGCGAGGGTAGTTTCTCTGTGTGCAGGAAATGCAAACACAAGCAAACTGGCCATGAGTACGCCGTCAAGATCGTCAGCCGTAGGTGAGCAGAGATTAAAAACTTCTTAGTACAGTGCTTTTTAACAGATCTATGTCAGTGTGTCAATGCTTTACTGTATCACAGTACCACTGAAACGCAAAGGTGACTGAATGTCCTTAAAGTTGTGTTTCTTTCTTTCTTTGTTAGAATGGAGGCAAACACTCAGAGAGAGATTGCTGCCTTGAGGCAGTGTGAGTCTCACCCCAACATCGTCAAGCTATATGAGGTCTATACTGATCAGGTAGAATGGGGAAAACATAGGATATGATAAAAATGATGTATTTCTCAATATTAAGCTACTACGTTAAAAAAAAAAAAAAATCACCCCTCACAGCGTTCTCTGGATGTCTCTGTCAGTATCACACATATTTAGTGATGGAGCTTCTGCGAGGTGGGGAGCTGTTGGAAAGGATCAAGAGGAAGAAACTGTTTGGCGAGGCAGAAGCCAGTCAGCTGTTACAGAGCCTGGTCTCTGCTGTCAGCTTCATGCACGAGGCTGGAGTTGTACACAGAGATCTCAAACCAGAGGTGGGTAGTGATTTGATTTAGATTAATAAGTTAGAAAGAAATTACAAAAATGAAATTGGAAGCTGTTCTCAGACATCAAAATCACTTTTGTACCAGGATATAAACATGTTTTCATTTAATGCTGTTTAAGTTTTTTTAATGGAAGTCTATCAAAGCTGAATCGTTTTAGGAGCCAGCCTCAAATTGCCGATTTAGGAACAGCAGTTTTTGGCACTTCAATGTTGGCTTAATTTTTCACCTCTGCAGTCTGCTGCTCGACAACAGTGCATGATGTGACTTTTGTGGTGCTTTTCAAAATGAAAGCAGCAGATTTCGCACGCACACATTCCCTTCTTCAGATGCCTGTAAGGTTTAATCAACTGAAGAAGGCTTTTATGTGGTGTGCATAGCAGTTGTCAATGAGACATATTAGCAAATACCACCCAATAACTTTAAGATGTCTCTAGTGATGGCGTTTATTTTTGATGCAGACTAGATGGATTTAGAACTGTTTATTTGCACCGTCTGTTTACACATAAGTTCTGCTACATGCCAACCGATGGCGGTTGTCGTAGTCGTATTTACTAATAGTCTTCACTCTGTCAGTAAAATTGAATCTTAATGTGTAAGAAAAATAAGAGATTACCCTCATGGCTTTTGTTCGTTTACCTTACAGAACGTGCTGTTTGCAGATGAGGGGGAGGACTCTGTGCTGAAAGTAATAGATTTTGGATTTGCTCGCCTGTGCCCTGCGGGCAGTGCCCCCCTGCAGACTCCCTGCTTCACGCTGCAGTATGCTGCACCAGAGCTTTTCGAGAGCGCAGGATATGATAAATCCTGTGACCTCTGGAGTCTCGGGGTCATCCTGGTAATTGAATCTGAATATGTTGATTTTTATCACAGCTCGGCTGACTGAATTACTAATGACCCTTGTGGGTGTCTTCCTCAGTACACCATGCTCTCAGGCCAGGTGCCATTTCAGTGTGAGCAGCGTGGAATGACTTCATCATATGCTGCCGACATCATGCAAAAAATAAAAGAGGGGGATTTCTCATTGGATGGGGAGCCCTGGAAGGGTGTGTCAGAGGATGCCAAAGAGCTTGTTAAAGGTATTGAATATGTTTATTTTTATTTTGCTTTAGTTGAGATAAATGCCTGTTGAATTTCCTCTCATATATTGCGTGCTTGTTTGTGTCTCTCTTCCTGTTTTCAGGCCTGTTAACAGTGGATCCAGAGAGCCGTCTCAAACTCTCTGATCTGAAAGAGAACAGCTGGCTTCAGGGTGGAGCATCCATGTCCACCACTCCTTTGTGCACGCCAGATGTGCTTGAGTCCAGTGGGCCTACTGTCCGCACTTATGTCAATGCTACCTACAAGGTAATAGATCAGTGTGAAAAACTTTTAAAAGCTCTCAGAAAGAATCTTAAACAAAACGTATTTTATCTCACTTTTGTCGCCTTCCACTCTCACCAGGCTTTCAACCGAGGTAAGCGAGAGGGCTTCTTTCTGAAAAGTGTCGACAATGCTCCCCTTGCAAAACGACGAAAGATGAAGATGACCAGCACAGGAGTAGAGACTCGATGGAGTTCATCCTCTTCTTCTTCCTCTTCTTCCACTTCCTCCACTGCCTCTGCAACGGCATCCAAAACACAGCCAAAGCAAGCCGTGATCCCAAAGCAGAGCTAGCCTGGCAACAGAACAGGGAGAAAGTGTTATGTGCTTGTACAGCAGCACAACGTCCTCCAGTGGTCAGTTAAAAAAAGCAAAAGCATACTGACAAATGAAAACACTGACTTCACTTTCATGTAAAACATAATTCCACTTTGACAGCTGCAGGTTTTCATTCCTTACGCTGTATTCTTTTAAAAGCAAAACATGTATTTTCTGTGATGGAAGAGGAGGCCTGGCCGTCAGAAACTTTTAATACTTATTCAGTATTCACTCACTTCATTTTGGTGAGATCGCACACTAAAAGTTAAAAATGAGACTTTTACCTGGTTTCACTGTGGGTAAGAAACAGTGCCTGGCTACATAGGGAAAAGGGAACAAAGGAGCCATAAATAAGCAGAAGCCATATACAAAGCAAAAGAAGTGAATACATCCATTAAGTCATTGTGAAGAGGCACACATTTGCACACAGCAAGCGAGCAGTCCTTCCAGTAATTTGCAGGTTTAATTCTTTGATTGTAGTGCCGAGTTTTTTGCCACAAATATAACGATTAACAAAAAAACAGCAGAAGTCTAGTCGCAAGTGCTGTGCCACATGTTGACACTATGCTTTGTTAAGAGCGAGGAAGATTCAGGTGTTTGCAGAGAATGTCAAACGATCAAATGGTTAAAACAAAAGGCAGCACATTTCTGGAAGGATGGAGCACACAGAGATATTTCTGTGTAGTGCAAAACCTTAAGGATTCTATAGGATGATTAATGCTGTCGGTCTTTGCAAAGAAGCTGCACCTGCAGTACACTACTCACTGTACGGATCCCGCTGAACACTTTGAGGAGCTTGGATTATGTGGCTCTGAAGAAGTGCTTTGATTGTGTGGCAAAATGTGTCCAACAGTAGCGGCTGTTTACAAAAAAAAAAAAGACATGGAGACACAGAAGCAGACATGCAGTGGAGTGCGATTTTCACCATACTTGCTGTAAATTACTCGCGCTATCGTGCCTGTCTGAAGATTTTTAGCATGCTAATCTGTTGTGATGATGGACTGTAAGAACTTTTTCTATTTTTGGTATCTTTGAGTCATTGAAAAAAAAATGTCACTTGGAGTATTTTCTGTTTTTCTACGCTACCAAGTGCAGCTCAAGTGTTTGCACGTAGATGGAAGCCAAATGTGGCTGGTGATTTTGAACGCACATCGCCTTCGTGAACTTTGAATGATTATTACAGTTTTTATTCCTGGTGGCCTGAAATGCGGGCGGTCTGTCTGTCTGTAGTCTGATTGCAAGGTTGATGCTCAACGGTTAAGCTCATCCAGGCCGGCTTTTGTCTTTATTTTTCCACAGAAGTGATTTTAAAACATTTTATGGCTTTCAACTTCAAATTACTTTTCAGAATGAGACTTTTTTTTGTTGTTGTTGTTCTTTTTAAGGATGGGGCCACCATCCTATGAGACCTTTGTATATAATAATCATGCTTTGGAGAAAATATAATGTATGTAATGATTTGAAATTGAGCAGCTGTTTGGGTGGTATATTGTAATGTTTTTTAATGGACTTGCCTCTTCTTTTTTTTTTCTTTTTTTACACGTTGCACAGTCAGTTGATCAGTTAAACACATTTCAGCTTTAAAGGTGCTTTCACTGATATTTATTACATGTAATTGATTTTATTGCTGTGGTAATGGGATTATCATAATTTGGCTCTTGTTGTGTACCGGCCCGGTGTGAATGTTGCTGTATGATAACTGAGTGGCGATGAGAGATTGGTTGTATTGATATTTCTGAACCAGATGAAGCATAATTGCAAGTTACTGTAATATTTTCCTGTTGTTGTTTGAAGCTGTTGTCTGTTTGAAGGTAACCGGTTGTTTGTTTGGTATTTTTACTTAAGAAACTGCTTTTATTGATGTTTGTATTATTTGGTTGTCATAGATATTCTCTCTTCTCTTTTCCTGAGCATTATTTTACTGAGTTGCACTGTCTCTGGTGTTGTTGCTGGGATTTGTCTTTTTGCACCGCAATGTTTTTATTTTATTTTTTTGGCTGGTGCAAAATAAACATTACTTTTCAATAGATTCCTATGAGGTTTGTCTTCTCAGTGTTGTCATTTTGCTGTAATGCTT
Organism: Pelvicachromis taeniatus; assembly: GCA_015108175.1. Classification (NCBI taxonomy): domain Eukaryota; kingdom Metazoa; phylum Chordata; class Actinopteri; order Cichliformes; family Cichlidae; genus Pelvicachromis; species Pelvicachromis taeniatus. The sequence goes on from VURO01021265.1 coordinate 51,954, forward strand.
GTAATCGCAGTGCTCAGAGCGTTGGGCATTACAAGCTGAGACCCATAATGAGAATTTGTTCAAACATATTTCATTGTACGTGAGGTTTGATAGCACTGCTATTTGAGTAAGGCTATTTTATTAATGCACCTTTTTTTGACAGGAGGGAAGTGGCCAATGTTCCCTCATACATCTGGGATGTAAAATAGTTTCTTGTGTAAAATCACAACCATTTTCTTTTGATCCACATGTTTAGAGCTTGCATATATTTAAGATATAGAGCACTGATTCTTCTGGGGTGGAACAACATTTCAAGACATTTCATATGCTTAAATTGTATTCAATTCAGTTTTATTTATATAGCGCCAAATCACAACATCAGTCGCCTCAAGGCGCTTTACATTGTAAGGTAGACCCTACAATAATACATACAGTGAAAAACCCAACAATCATATGACCCCCTATGAGCAAGCACTTTGGCGACAGTGGGAAGGAAAAACTCCCTTTTAACAGGAAGAAACCTCCGGCAGAACCAGGCTCAGGGAGGGGCGGCCATCTTGCTGCGACCGGTTGGGGTGAAAGAAGGAAGACAGGATAGAGACATGCTGTGGAAGAGAGACAGAGATATTGCTGATATCCTGTTATAAAAGTAATTACGTAAAGACAGTCACAAATTAAATTAAGACAGTCACAACCTGCTGTACACAGTCCACAGAGTCGTCTAACCGTAGTTGTAGTAGTAGACTTTTCCGCAGCCTTGGTGCCACAAACCGAAAGACTATGAACACCACTAGTCTTTAGACGTGTACAGGGAACGGCTCACAAACTGGCTGTTTAGTTCTCTGTGTGTTAACACAAGAATTTTAAATGAATCCTAAAATCTATTGGGAGCTGATGTAAAGAATATAAAATAGGAGTGATGTGAGGTTTCTTGCTATCGTGTTAATAGTCACAGCATTTTGTATAGCTTGGAGGCGTGAAAGAGATGATTTGTCCAAGTTGGTTAGCAGGACATTAAAATAATCTAAATGTAGTGACACAAATACGTGAGTATTTTGTGTCATCCAATTAAAAGGAAAGTTATATTTAAGCATTAGCATGTGTTGCACGCTTTCCTTTTCATTATATCCAAAAAATTAAATGAACACTTTGAAAACACATCAAAGCTAAAAAAAAAAATCACGTTTGATATCTATACTGATATGGACTGAGTAATATGTTAGCAATGAAAGGATGTTCAATGCAAATTAAAACCAACCTGCAGAAGGGCTAAACTCAAAGACACCATAAGAAACAACGGGAAAGAAATGATATGATACGGCAGGCTAATACGTTTTGTCAATTTCATTGCAGCAACTCAAACTGGTACTCGAGAGTTTGTATGGTCCCCATGTACTTGTATGATCTTATCTGTGAAAAGCACAGGGCAGCAGTGGGAGACCTGGCAGTGCTTATCCTGTTCCTCTTTGCACAAAGGAGCAGATTCAGGTTCTGTCACTGTTAAACACCTCCTACCGCCATGATTAACAACCCCCTCTAACACTTTACTAACTAGATTAATATTAATATGGTTTTACTGACCTGATGCTACACTTTGATTAAAAAGTGTTTGTTTAATTTCTTTTCAGCATTATATGTTAAAAAACATAATTCTTAGTAAAGGAAAAACTCTGTGTCTCTTATCAGAGTCTCAGATGTGTGGAGGAGATACCAGGAGACAGGAAGTTACTCTAGGAGAGCTGCACAGGGCTTTAGAGAGCCATCGACTCCTGTCAGAGCGTTATGACATGACCTCCAGTCAGCTACTATTCTAGTTTCTGACCAACGGACTGCACGAGGGTGGCATGTAAGCCTGATGTGTCTTAGTGGGACCTGGGCTCACAGTCCAGCACTGTCCAATTTAATTATGGTTCACCAGAACTTTCAGATCTGCCACTAGCACCCCATTCTCTTCACAGATGAGAGAAGCTTACAACATGAAAGAATCTGGAGACGATGTGGCATGCTGCTGGAACGTCATCTGGCAGGACAGGTTTGGAAGTTAATGACGATCTGGAGAGGTATGTCTTTTGAGGATCACACATAACTCCATGTGCTGACTGCTGTTGGGTACCAGAGTGTGAAAGCAGTTCTTGGATGATAACGCGCAGATGCCACTGACTGACTGTTATGTTCCCCGGACCATTATGAATCGATGAATCTCACAACACCAAGTAATGCCACATATTGTCTAGGAGCTAACGCATGATCCAGGTCCAGGAGATCTCCATTCACTGTGTCACCAGGAGCATGCCTAGATATTGTCTGGAGAGCGTATAGGCACGAGGGCCATAAACATTAATTAACTCCATTATCACCCAACCAGAGATTTTAGTTTTGTGTGACATTTAACTTGATTTTGAATCAATCCCTCTAAGGGCTGATGATTCTGGTTTCTTTTTGTTTGCAACAAGTTACACAAGATATAAAGACTCAAGATTTCTCAAGATCCAATGTGTGATTTCAATATTGCCTTATTTTTTTGAGCAGTGTAAATTCTCTAAAATCAATTTCACCTGCATATACAAATCTGGGCACAAACAACATGTCTATTATTGTTATTTTTGTTAAAGCAACAATTACTTACTGTATCAGAAGTGTATTTGTTAAACTAGGATACCTGTTTCTGCGTGCAAAGAAGTGAGAAGAGAAGACCAGACTTCCCTCACCCTGACCGCCTCCTCCAGCTCAGCCGGAGGGGAACACTGAGGAAGCCAAAAGATAAAATCTCTCCAGTGAGTCCTGGGTCTTTCCTGGGGCCTCCTGCCATTAGGACATGCCTGGATCAGATGTCCAAACTAACTCAGCTGGGTCATTTCAATGTGGAGGAGCAGCGGCTCTACTCACAGTCGCTCTCGAACGACTGAGGTCCTCACCCTATCTCTAAGGGAGAGCCCAGCCACCCTTTCATTTCTGTTGGTTGTATCCAAGACCTCATTCTTTCAGTCACTACCCAGAGCTCGTGACCACAGGTGAGGGTAGGAGTGCAGACTGACTGGTAGATCAACATCACCTTTCCGGCTGAGAATCATGGTCTCGGACTTGGAGCTGTTTATTCTCTGCTTCACACTTTTTTAATTCCACATATATATATATTTTTTTAATTCCACTGCTTCACACTCCGCACATAATATTAAAACTGCGGTTTAATCTTATGTGCCTCATTATTCATTATTTTCATTATTCTCCATTTGCTCTTGCATACTGTACCACAACAGTAAATCCTCCTCCAAGGTTAAATATTCCATACAAATGTGGGTTAGATGCTCAGAATCACGTCTGCTGATGCTTCTTAGTGAATTATAACATGTTGACAGCCGATGACCACGTGATTGCATCTGCACGTGCGCTTCCTCCAGTCCACGAGCTGGTCTGAACACAGAATTGGTCTTTTCATGGCTGCATATTTTTTCCTGTACTTGATCTTGGTGTCCTGGAACTGTTCACATCTAGTGCTGAACCTGTTCACATTAGCTCTATTTTTAGTGTGGGTGTGTTAAGTGGCAGTAAGAAGAAAGGCAGCAGTGGGAATTGAGCCTCAGTAAATATTGGCGGGCTGTTTCCTTTCACTCAAACTATCCCTCAAAGCCTTTTACTTCTGTTCCTATTGAGCCTCCAGTACAGCTGAGCTGCTTAACAGTGCTGATCCCTGCATGAGGACACTTCTGATTGGCATATACGTCACTGTACTGCCGGTGTAACTGCATTTATATTTTAATAGTATAAAATTATTTTTACTGCCCTTTCCCTCACTCTACATGGCATCAAAGCAAAGTATATTTTCTTCCTATCCAATTTCCTGTTAGAAAATGTCTATTATTCACGCTCTTTGTTCCCAGTTTTCACGTCTATGTAATGAGTTTACTGTACCATTAGGTGGCTGCTGTGTGCTGCCCAGTGTCCTTTGTGTTCTGTTTTTTTTTCCTGCCGTGTCAGCTCTAACATTTGGCTCCTGCCATGAAACATATTAATTTGTCTCTGTGCTTAAAAGAATCAGCTGTTAGATACTTAAAAATGCCTGACCTCATATTAACTTGACCCTTGTATCATTCATCTGCATCATTTGATGCTTGATGGGGAGCAGCACCAGGTTTAGAGCGTTTATGTGCTACATATGGCCATTAGGCTGCGTGGATGTTTGAAACCATGCTCAGGACAAAGCAGCAATTAGCAGCAGAGGACGTGAGGATCAGGATAATAAAGGACACAATGTCCACTGATTGATGCAAGGCCTTAATTACTTAGGGCAAGGCCCTAAAAGACACCGTGTGCCATGTACCAACAAACCCTGAGCCTGTGAGAAAGAGCTGCAGTAAAGGGTTTGTAGCACTCACACAAGCACTGATGAAAGGAGGAGCAAACAGCTGTTTAGTGGGTGTAGAGTTTACCTCTTAATTTAGCACTACAAACAAATGTAAAATAGAGCAAAACTAAAAAGTAATTAGTTAACAAGTATTCATATAAGATTAGTTTTTTTTGTTTGTTTGTTTTTTTTTACCTTATGTGGATAATGCATACATTTATTGTATCAAGATATTTGAATAAAATATGTAACTTCTTGTTTTCGGGGCTCCCACAGGATATCAAAAGGAAGCTAGACAATGTCCATGAAACAATGTACAATGATGTACATTCGACATGTTCAACTTCCAACTACTTACTAATGGAAATGTCAGTGTAAATGGCAGCAACTCATTAGGCACGTAGACACGGTCAAGACAACCTGATGCCAGACAGACTGCTCTTAAGTATTTCAGAAACTGCTGATGTGCTGGGACTCTCTCTACACACCCATCTCTGAAAAAGAGAAGTATCCAGTGAGCAGCAGTTCACTGGGTGAAAATTCCTTGTTGGTGCGTGAGGTCAGAGGAGAGTGGCCAGACTGGGTCAAGCTGATAGGAAGGCAACAGTAACTTAAATAACAACTTGTAAAATCCAAAGTATGACGAAGAGCCTCTCTGAATGTAGAAAATTTTGAACTGTGTAGCAGATGGTCTAGAGCAGCAGAAGACTACATCAGGGGCCACTGTTAGCTATAAACAGGCTCACCAAAACTGGATAACAGAAGATCAGAAAAACATTTGGTCTGATGAGGCTCAATTTTTGCTACCACATTGAGATGGTGGGTTCACAATTTGCCATAAATACCATGAAAGAATCGATCTGTCCTGCCTTGTATGAATGGTTCAGGCTGCTGCTTGTGTAATAGTGGGAGAAATATTTTCTTGGCACACGTTGAGCCACTTAAAACCATCTGAGCATCGTTTAAACACCACAGTGTACCCATCTTTCAATGGCTGCTTCCAGCAGGATTACTCACTTTGTCACTCAAATCATCTCAAACTGGTTTCTTGAACATGACAATTTACTCAAATGGCCTCCATGGTCACCAGACACCAAACCAGCAGAGCACCTTTGAGATTGGTGGGATGGGAGTATGTTGTTGTATGTTTTCTGAAGTGCTCTACGACCATAGCAGGTTAAAGCCAAAAAGTTGGATTCAATGTTGAGTTTCTGCCTCACACCAAGAAGCACTGAATACATTTTAGATGTACTGAGCAGTAATTTGTTAGCTGAAAGGCAGGTTTTTAAAATATATTACTGTTGAAACATGAAAAAATATTAAAATAGAGCTTTTGAACATATGACAGTATTATCTGTATGAAGTTGTGTAGAGTAGTCAGAAAGATCGAGCCGCGACTGGCTTTGAGTATATGTGATTTAGACTCTCTTAAAACACCACCTTGCTGTCTTTAGTGTAAATAGGACTTAAACCTCATCGGTGCATGTAGTGACAGACAGAAAAAAGATCAAAATTTGTGATCACAAGCAAAAAAAGGATAGCAGTGGTAGTTGTGAATTTTAAGAGGGTAGTAGTTGTAAAGAAATTTAGCCTGAAAGCAAATTAATAATGTTAAGTTGCCTTTACTGGTGCAAATACCCAAATAGGTCTATAATTAGTGGGTTTACATGTTGCCTGCACAGGTTTACATAATGTTAATTAGTAACTGGGAAAATATTTTCTCTCAAATCACAAGTAGTGTAGACAACAGCAGCAGAGTAGTACAAAGACTGTAGACGAGCTGAAGCTGATTTAACAAGGGACAGTCAGCTGGATTGGCCAGTGTCCTCTGGGAATCACGCACATCTGTATAAAACTTCACGGTAATCCATCCAGTAGTTTCAGATATTTCTTCTGGTCTGGATCAGATCTGCAGACTCACACAGGGGAATATCATATTGGCGGCAGTGATGCACGTGGTAACACAAAAGCAAGGAGAAACCAATAAACCTGATTGGCATGCTTTGCAGCCCCCTTATTGATCGCTGGCAGCAGATGAATCCCCTGCTGAGCCTCGGGGCTAATCAAACTCACCGTTTCACATATTCTACTGACTGTGTGCCGCAGCAAAGGCTGCTTTTATTGGCACAACGTCTCCTGCAAGCAGCTCCACAGTTTGAAGGGCAAGACTTTTGTCTCTGCAGGAAGAAATGCGTGTTTCCTCATAAACATCGCACTTTCACACAAACAAGGCATGAATTAAACACCAGTTACTGGCTTTTTTTTTTTTTTTTTTTTTCAGCTTAGATGTATTCA
>VURO01021265.1:58589-85700 GCA_015108175.1 Pelvicachromis taeniatus
AAGGGTTTTGTTTGTTTTTCTTTTTTTTTTTTTTTTTTTTTTTTTTTTTGTCAGCTTAGGTGTATTAACAGCCCTACAGACCCCTGTGAAGGTGCCATCAAAGCTGCTATTAACTTTTCTTTAACAGTCTGTGGCATACCAAAAATGAAAAGTCCTTTTCAAGATGTATTGTTTGTTGACATTTTTCTTCATGCCGCTGTGTGAGACCTCACAGCGTGTGCTGACGTGTGACGTGTGCTGCTGCACTAAAACTTAAAACTCCTCCGTGCTTGCACCTGCTTTCTGCTCCACGGCGCAGTTTAAGCTTCGTTTTGTTCATCAAGCTATTTAACTGATCAGAGAGCTTAATGAAATATTTAACAGCCTATTAAAATATGTGGTTCATGATAATATATATGTCAGAAATATTGCCCATCAAGGAGCCACGATGCTCTATTAGTTCACCGTTAAGTTTCATAAACTCCGACACTGTCCATGGTCCTGAACGCTGCAGCATAAACTCCTCACCACCTGGGGTCACTAGGATGCTTGGCACTGAGAGCACAAGAGCCACAATGAGCGACTCAGAAACGAAGGATACCGTGAAAATAATGTGCCATTGAGCCATTAATCAAATCAGTCCCTGGGCGGATGATTTGCACAGAATAAATGTAATATATTGAGCAACGACAAAGACAGATCTGAATGGAACGCTTGCTCGAAATCATCAATTACGCTCTGCACAACTTGGAAAAGGCCCAAGAACAAAGTGCACTTCCTTTAGACAGTAGCACAAAAGGAGAAAACATTTAAGGAGTGGCACCGTCATGCTGCAAGGAAATGGATATGTTTTTAGAACAGAGCGCGAATACAGACATGAGCCAGTTTCTTCTATTGAACACCAGCGGTGTGCTGTGAGATCACCATGACACTCAGTGAAATGCTTCCAATGCAAGATTTGTGTGAGAAGTGAGCTGACGTGCATGTTTTAAATGGTCACACCACAAATATAACATGTAAAAGCCAGTTTACTCAGCCAGTGGTGTTAGTCCTTGGTAAAGGACCAAAGCACAAAAAAGGGGGCTTTGTATGTGTTTCCTTTCCTTGTCACATACACACATGTATCTATGCAGGGAAATAAATGTGTAAAACTATACACACTATTGTAAAGGTTTGTTTTAAAGAAGTGTATTGGCCTGAGTGCGTTAATCCAGAGTTTGAGTCAAACCCGCAACCCAACTCGTCCACTTTCAAATAAAAAATAAAATAATTGTGGTCATCTCATTCACACTCGCCTGGCTTCCCCTCAAACCTGCTGTCTACAGGCAGCCAATTATATAAACACTGGCCTAAAGGGAAGAGAAGAGAAGTAAAGTGGTTTCTTTGAGACTGTCAGTGAGCTGCACCGAGGCTCAGCATTATTCTGAACTGCGTCACATGCAAATGTTCTCCTGCAAAGCCCAATAATAATAATAATAATAATAATGAAAATATGTATCTGGAAATGAGTATATTAACGTACACTTGAGCTTGATATTTGTGCATTAAACTTCACTTTACAATGATAGTTATAAATTTTTTTTTCATTTTTAATCTTTGGAAGTTTTAACCTCCGCCCTCAGACTTTTCTTATAGATGACGGTTCTTACTGACCTTAATGTATCTGGAAGTGCTTGTTGTTCATGATGGCAATTTTTTCTAAACCAAAGATTGAGAAAACATTGCCATCATTTCCCTGCCAACACTGAAGACATTCAATCTTGGCAAAAAAAACAAAAAACAAAACCTTTGGTGGCTCTTTTTACAGACTGACTCAGTTCTGGCACTGAAGTTCAATTTATTACCAATAACGGTGCCCAAATACTTGTAGGTATCAATCTTCTGATCTTTAATGATGGTTTGAGGATATAAGGGCAAATTGCACCCTCCTAAAATCAATAACCATCTCCTGTGTTACTGGTGTTTAAACTCAAATAATGTGTGCCACCTATGAATCACCTATGACAGGTCTATGACTCTGTTCACCATCCGGAAGTAAACTCAGAATAACTGCATCATCTAAATACTCTCTCTCTCTCTCTCTCTCTCTCTCTCTCTCTCTCTCTCTCTCTCTGTACTGACTTCTACAACCATTCATAGAAAAAATTAAGTGCAGCAGAGACAGAACGCATCCCCGAGGAGAGAGCCAGAGTTCAGCAATCTAACCAATAATAGTATGATCACGGTGATAAGAGTTTAAATGCTATAAAATGACAGATAGGTGGTACTGAAAGCAGGTAAGAAGTCAGCAAATTAGATTTTCGCATGTGTTTTATGCCCATCTAAATGTAGCAGTTGCATCCACCTGCACCTGCACCGGTTTCAGACAGGTTCCTCTTGCTGGGCTGAAGTCATTTAACCCTTTCAGTGTTAGGTAGCACTGAGTGAAAGATTCTGTACTGTACAGACCGGAGCTTTTGAAACCTGAGCTACACTTATGATTGTAAAGTCTGCATTCTCTCTTTTCTTTCTAGCACAAACCTCTTTACTATAAAGGATACGTTAATGCGCTCAGAAAAACCAAACCATGTTTCACGACACAACTCTTATTTAATGATTATTTCGAACTGAGCTCCAAAATGTCAGCAGCTAAGTTCTGAACTTTGTGGACCTTGATTTTTTTTCTTTCCTGGAGTTTGTGTCATTTGTGTAGAAGAAACTTCATTAACCCGAGGGTCAACATATTTTCACCGCTTACAGCATCTTGTAATTGACATTGGAAATTAAAAATCGCACGTGTTCAGAGCTTTTGTCGAGGAGTGACAGTTTGTTAAATTAACAGCAGTGTGTGTGGATCAACACTTTTCGGCTAATGAACCAGTGCTTCCTTTCCTCTGGAGTGCAGGTGAAAGACGCACAGCGCCTTATGAAATAGATTCTTTTCTCTTTTTTTTGTTGTGTAAGTCTGCAGGACTTCCTCCCTCTTTGCTTTGTCCTCCTTTGACTCGGTGACATTTACACGGGCTACTTTAATTTTGGAGTAGCTGCATCTGTGAATGGCTGATAGAAAACGGATTCAAGTGCCGAGCACAAAGGCGCTGTCACTTAATGAAACGGGTCAATGCAATATTGTAAGGATAAATACTTCTGTTTTTTTTTAGTTTTTTAAAAAAAAAGAAATTACATTACTGAGGGACTTTGAATGCCTGTCGATACAGTGGTATGTCTGTTATGGGTGTATAAGAGACACCGAGCTGATGGAAAGATCTTTACCTCGTGTTTCTTCTTGCCCTATACCCTTTCACCTCTGCTGTAAAAGAGCCTTCACTAGCTGACAACTTCTGGGAACAGAATAACAGTGTATCGATTCAGCAGCTAAAGAGGCATTTTCAATTCGCAAACCATTCAAACAGCCTTTCCTTCACTTTTTACTCCACCAATTCCATTAACCTCACCCTCCCCTCTGGCACCCGTCAGCCCTCTCACTCGCTGTTAACCCTGCCCAGCTTTATTCTCATCTCATCATTTCTGGTTCAGATGAGATACTATCATTACCTTCCCGCACACGTCCATCTTTAGGCACGATTGTGCCGCCACACGCCTGCCCGCTGCAATATTAAACTCGCTGTAAAAACCTAACATCACAGGATATCTTCCCTCCTCAGTGATACCCTTTAACAAGCCCGCTCAGGCTGTTAACAGATTCAGCTGGCAGCAGGGATGCCATGTACAAACAAATAATACAAGTCTGTAAAAGAAAAAAGAAAGAAAGAAAGAGAAAGGTAAACATTACAGCGATGTATTAAAAAAAAAAAAATCACACCAGAGCTTCAGCTGGGGCAAACCTGAAAGGATGACGAGGCTGCTTTTAAACATGTTGAATACCTCCAGCTGAAAGCACGCAGAGTGAAAAGAGGTTTCACAAAGAGGAGGAAGGAAGAGAACAAAACCAACAAGGGAGGAATCGTTGAGGCTGCGCTGGTATGATTTCTTCAGCTTTTGTGTAATATAAATTATGAGGCATATCTATCTCCCCGGCATTGTTAAGTGCACCTCCTCGGTATTTGATCTGCGGGGCTGTGAGCAGTTTATTAAAAATGGAAGTCATTCTAAATGAGCCAGTAATGCTCAACCCTTTCAGGAAAATCTTAATGGATCCCAGCCTATCTCTGACAAGGTTAAATGTTCACGGAGACAGCCAGAAACGTTAACGGTTGAGATTATGGAGAGATGAATACCAACCAGCGTGCACTGTGGATTCCACTGGATCATTGGGAAGCGTCACCCACTGAGTGCAGCACACATGTGGAACCTGTAGACCTCACATAGACCTCATATATCTGTAGCCTCCATACTACTGGTTTTTCATTGTGTGTTATCTGCTGCACGGTGCAGATAATTCTACCTGACATCCGAATCATGCAATCAGACTCAGAAGCTTCACTGAAGTGAACTCCACATCTCGTGTCGTCTGGACAGCTTCCATTGTGTCTGCGTTATTCTGTGCTTTTCCACATTTGCATGCTCGTCCTGTATCTGCAGCTTGTTTCTGTGTTTTGATGTGCTGTTTCTGTTTGGTTGGGCTGTCTGCTTTTGTTACACATTTCTCTATTTCCTGTGGTTTTCTTCACCTTGCAGTATTTTTTTTCCCTAAATGCTGAGTGTGCGCTGTCATACTGATAAAGATGTTTTCTTGATTTCTCTCTATTTGCATGCGTATATTTATGCAGTAGTCTCAGGGCCACCGTGCTGCCGAGCTTCAGGAAGCCAGGGAGCTGCGTTTTAAATAACTCGAATTTAGCGGAACGCTTTTTCCTCTGCTCGCTGTAGCTCCAGAGAAGTTGAGAAGCAGTCCGCTGATGTCTCACCGTCACAAAAGCCCAACGTTAAGCACAGGAAATCAAGAGAAATAAATGCCTGTTGACTAATGTTTAAAAGGGAAGCCAAACTGTTGAGCGGCTGTTCACAAGGTCACATATGTGAACCATAAAATGTAAATGTTTTACCAGGATGATGCGCCTCTCCACATGAAGTATGTCCTTGTGCTGACACCACTCAGAGGATAAATTCAGCCTCATTAACTCGGAATAGCTGAAAGCAGAGGAATTTGTGTTACAGTTTGACGACACGAGATTGTCTGAATAAAACATTATCTGTGTTTGTTTGGCGAGGAGTGCCTTTAAAGTCTTTGGAATAGGCTGTTCATATGCATCTTTAATGTCGTGCTCACACGTCCCCATTTATAATGAATAAATATAATCTGAATATGCTCACAGATGCCATGGAAACTGCGCTTAAGTTGACATCCTGGTGTGTGTTAGCACATCCTCAGAGTATTTTTAGAGCTTCTCTGTAACTGGAATAAGATCTTAGCCGGGCTTTTTGTTAATATAATGTTTACATAACTTAATGCCACAAGGCAAACTGTCAATATGAGGTCACTTCCTTTTGTTTTAATATATTCAATATGCCATAAAAGACTAATAGGCAGGCTTTATTGAGACTGGCTGCTTTTTCACTCTTAATTGGTTCAGTCCTTGTACCTGATCATTTTCACTATCAGGGAATTTTCCTTATTAGCTAAGACCTGTCAGTCAAACCCAAAAAGAGGCTAACTCAAGGAATGAACCAGTGTTGTGTCTTCACATGACAGACAACTTTGCAAAGAACCAGTTTTAAATTGCATCTTCAGATACAAAAGCTATCTATAGCAGATAAATGGTGTCTGAAAGTCCAGCAAAGACCTGACACGGGACCCGTGGTCAGTTGATCCATCTACTGTTCACTGAAGCCTCGTCAGAAATGGTCTCAGTGGATGAGAACAGCAAGAAGAGGCTGAGCAAATTACACAAGAATTGGACTGAAAATCAGTAGCAACGGGTCTCATGAAGTGATGAATACAAATTTGACGTTTTTAGATCAAATCCTCACCAGTATGTAGGGAGGAGGTCAGGAGAGAGGTGCAGCAGTGAGTGTGTACAGCCATCTGTAAAACACAGTGGGGGGCTGTGTCGTGGTTTGGGACTGCAGTTCTGCCAGCGGCATTGGGGATCTTCAAAACTGATTGAATTATGAACACATAAAAGTGCAGTCAGATTTAAAGCGCCATGAAATACTGTCAAACTGGAAAGTGTCTCATTATTAACACGATTTTCATGATTTTATGTCATTTTTAACATGACAATGATCCCAAACACACTTCAATAGCAAAAAAGCATACCTGGTTAGACAAACACACAGTGAAACACTATCAGTCATGGATCAACCTCCCCAGAGCCTGAACCTCGACATTACTGAAACAGTGATGGGACAGTCTTAATAGAGGACATCCAAAAAAGACTTTGAATGTCCTTCAGGAAGCCTGAAAAACTGAGTTTTTCTCCTGAATACTACTTCAGGAAAAGCTTGTCTAAGAGAGTTCAGGCTCCGTGGAAGAATAAAGGCCGTCATAGCAAATATTGAAAGCCGGTTATAATTATACAAACACTGTTTTTGCCCTTTCTGTCTCTTTTCTGTTTCATGTTCCAACACCTATTTCCATTTTTCTTTGCAAAATATATAGAAATAAAGGACTCGAGACTTTTGCACAGTATGTGTATGAGAAAAGACGCAGAATAAAAACAAGGTGAATTTTAAAAGGAAGCTCAGCAGTTCGTGGTAGTCTGTTCCTTTAGTATCAGACATGAAGGCTGTGAATGGCCAGTCTGCCTTTCAGGACACGTGGCTTTCAAAAGGACAACCTGTCATGCATTATTATGTCTGTGTGTGATCTGGGTCAAGCCCTTGTAATGCATGAGTGCTTTTATAGGCGCACACAAGGCCAACATGCAGCACACAGGACCACTGTTTCTCATGAAACACAGCCCGGCCTATTGTGGAGTCTTCCCTGCTCTTATTAACTGACTCCAAATTGCTCTTAGTTGATGCATATGTGTGCAGCAGCTCTCAGAAGCGCCTGCAGCTATCAGTCAAGCCTCGCAGCAGCAACACATCCAGGAACCCCATATTTGCTGGAAGTGGCACAAGCTGTGGAAGGAGACATGAAATGCATTCCTGCCCTTGTGCACAAACAACGAAGCATAATAATTACCCTTGTGATGCTTCCTCTGCTGCATGCCGGAGAATTGTGGTTGCCAGTGTGTATGTGTGTGTGTCTGTGAGTATGTGTTGTGAGCGACTGAGGTGGAAGGCGGGGTTGACGGCACAATAAACGAAGAAATCTGTGTTGTGGTAGCTTCATTATTAATTTATCTCCTCCTCATGGATTGCTTAACTTGTGGAATGCATCTTTCTTAGTCTTGCGTGCACAGAGGGCAGGCTCTTTGTGTGCCTGCCCACTGACTTTTCTAAATCAAGGAACAATGATATGTTTGGTATTCAGTAGGTTAAATATGCAGGCAAAAAACACACACAATGTGACACCCTTACACAAGCCACCATTACACAACACGGATGGTTTGTTTATAACTCATAAGCTAAATTCTGGACACATCAAGGATAAATCAAACTACACATTTCTCTTTGTCTTTTAATTCCTCGTGAGACTGAAACAAATATTGAATTTAGAAGTATTTTCTCTGTAGCTAAGGTCTGTTATCTCTCCGATATGTGCCATTGAGCTTCAAAAACTATTAAAAGTCCATCGATCAGCCGTGGTGTTGCACACAGTTGCACATGTTGCTTGCTTGCAATGACTCAGGCACAGTCAGAGTCTTTTCCACAAGCACCATTCTGCTCCCAGAAATACAAAAAATAATATATGTATATCAAAACTAAAATTTGAGGCACAAAACGTGCATTAGGCAAATCCACTGCTGAAAATAATCCCCAAGACGTGCACCTGTTTGAGTGATATCAGCTGTTATAGAGCATGACATCTGTGACCTGTTTTAAAGAAATAACTTCAGGAAATACATATGGGCTCTGGTGTCAGTATACACAAGCTAATAAATCACTGGAGCTAACAGAAGTGTCATGTCAATCCAGCAATTTGCTGATTGAAAACAGTACAACAACCTTATATGAAATGTTCAAAGCAAGAATATCTATTATTTAGTGAGAAATATATTCTCGTTTAGAATTTAAGTCCCGCAGGACATTTCAGCAAACTTGGGGCCGTGGCTTGTTTACCACTGTGTTGCATCACCCCTTCTTTTAACATCGCTATAAGCTTTGGGGAACCGAGGAGTTCAGCTGCTGTAGTTTTAAAAGGATTTCAGCAGCTCAACAGTTTGGAGGCCTCTTTAGTCATATTTTTTGTTCTCTAAACGTTTTCAGCGGGTGACAGGTCTGGTACTGCTAGGAGGCCGTTTTTAGCCCCTGGACTCTTCTACTGCAGAGCTGCTGGATTGTGAGCAAAATGTGCTCTGGCATTTTATTGGTGAAATAAACAAAAGGTTGTCTGCACGGCTGCATATTTTGCTCCAAAACCTGTTTATGTGTTTCTGCATTAAGTTGCAGACAAATAACTGATGCCATGTCCACTAATGTGCTTTGAACTGCTAACTGCTAACAAGCTAGAAGATCCTTGAGTTCCTGAGTCCATAAATGAATTTCCTTATGTCACACATGAAAGCCTCTTTTCGAGATGTTGCACCATGTGTGAGGAACAGAATCAAATCTTTCATATGCAGCGTGAATGTAAATATAAATATAAACCAGAATATAAGCCAGACATTTGTTGGTTTATATTCAGGTGCGGGTCATGTTCACACTGACTTTATACAAACAAATCATGCCTGTGTAACATCACACCGCTGTTTAGACTGTTTCGATGATCTCATCCTGTGTCATCAGGACACATCATTGTGAGTAATCCCTCTGACTTACTGTAGGTCGGTCTGCACTTTAATGCTTCTTATGTGCATATTCACATTCTCTTGTGGCATGAAGAGCTCAATGAACGTTATTTGTAGGTTACTAAAGTAGGCTGCCAGTGGGCCATATGTTATGAATTATAGGTGGAGACAGGATAAAAAGCAGGCTTCTTAAGGAAACACGTGCTCTGTCTTTTAATGGAATTAATGAATTGACAAAGCACACAGTGGATTCAAAACAACAGGCTACAGTTTGAATAATAAGAGCACTACCGGCAGGTTGACTTATATCATAGTTTAACTTTTATTTTAAAACACCATATAAATCTGCACCGTACACTGAGGTCAACCCATTTGCCTTTAGGCCATTTTCCCAAACCAATGAGGTGAAATGTGAACGCATCTAAACACACTGCTCGCTTTGGTCTTTGCATGGGTTTCAGTGATAATACAAGAGAAAACCAAATAGAGCAGCCCTTATCTTAAACTCCACAGGAGCAGTGGCCAGCCTCTCTGGCTTAAACTGAGTGATGCTTAATTGAATTTAAAAAGTCCAGTTAGTAAAGCCAACACTGAGGTCATTTACTGTAAACATTCAGGTATAAAAGGCGGGACGGTGTTCCCCGATGACCTTTTTGAAGCTGTTAAAGTTCTGGCAAATGTTGCACTGGGCAGGACCGATGAGAAAGGTGTGACAGAAAATCAACAACAGCAACATCCAGAGCTGTGCTCACTGCTTGGCATGAAGCCATTTACTGCACCAGGGAGCTGAACGCAGCGCTGACCTCCTTGCTAACTCCAAGGCCTTTCTGCCTCCTTCTGCCATAAAACTGTTTCATGTAGGTTAGTGGAAATAAAGGACTGCATTGCACTCATGACTCCCTGCCCACATGCAGAGGAGATGACTGGATCAATAGCTACGCTTAGTTTCTCTCACTGCTGGTTCTTGCTGGAAGAGCTAGTGTTGTAACACTGAAACTGTTTCTTCACATAAAAGACTTTTAAAGGTGTCTCACATTACTGTCTCCCACAAGCCAAGATTTTTCCACTGTTAACTTCGAGCTTAGCACCTTGCTGTACCCGGTCCTTTTGTTTCTCTCAGGTTAACTCGATAAGTAGTCACTATCTGCTGTTCAGTTATCGTCATCCACTTTGTTTAAGGCTGGGCCCCTGTCATGATTTATCAGCCTCAATTTCATTTATTAAGTCTTCTACAAATAGCCCGGATAGTTCTCTTCTGCTTGTTATTATTTAAGGCTGCAGATTAATGAGGAAAAGTAGAGCACTTAGCTTAAAGAGATGGGACACAAAAAGGACAACAAAGTTAGATATAAAAATGGGAACTAATCTGTCTGTTGCTGACAAATCAGGAAGAAAGGAAAACTGTTTTTTGTTTGTTTTTAAGTGTAAAATATCAATGCTTGTGCTTATTAATTAGATAGTTTCTCAGAACCCAGCCATGAAAGTGTGACCAAAAGCCAGTGTACTCCTAGTGCTGATCCAGAGTCTGAATACATGGGAAGGTTTGTGTCCGGAAGAGCATCTGGCATAACAATCAAATCAAACAGGCAGATAATTAAGAATGAGAGTTTCTTATTGGATTGGTCACGGCCTGGGTCAACAATGACAAACTCTGGTGCTTTTGGACAGTACGGTGCTGGGAAAGCGCAACGGGAAGGCGGGGAAAGGCTTGTTTCGAGGTTGAGAGAAGGAAAGGTAGGAGTGTGGAGGTGAAAGTAGGGTCTCTAAATGTGGGAGAGAGAGGTGGATGCATTCTGTGTGCAGGAGACCAGGTGGAAGGAAAACAACAAGGCCATGAGCACTGGAGGTGGAGCCACTATAGTGTAGCTGGGAAGCAAAATGGAGTAGATGTAATCTTGGAGAAATAGCATGTAAATAGTGTTGTGGAGGTGGACAGAGTGTCGGACAGGATCATAAGTTTAAAGTTGATGTTTGAGGTGATGTTGAATGTTGTAAATGTGTATGCCCCACAGTAGGAAGGGAAAGAGGAATTCTTGAGTAAGCTGGATGAAGTGGGAGAGAGAGTCCCCGGGGGGGAGAGAATGGCGATTGGAGCAGACTTTAATACACATGCAGGTGAAGGAAACAGAGGTGAGGAGAACATGTAGAGTACATACGGTGTTAAGGAGAGAAATACAGAAGAACAGATAATAGTGGATTTTCCTAAAATGTAGGTTGACAAAAGAGAATTAAGGGAGGGTGGCTTTTGAAATAAAGAAAAAGATGTGAATAAAGGTAGAGGCGAGGAGTTAATGGTGGAAGTTGAAGATGGAAGAATAACTGAGAGTTCAGGGAGGAGCTGAGACAGGCTGTGGATGTTGGGAAGAGCTACCAGATGTCTGAGAAAGTACAGCTGAAGTGCTGAGGGAGACTGCCAAAACGATGTTTGGTGTATGGTCTGGAGAGAGGAAAGGGAGTACTCAGCCATTAGGCATCCAGCAAAGAGAGAGCTGGCAAAGGAAAAGGAAACGACATAGTGAGCTGTATGTGAGGCTCGACCCTAAGGAAGGAAAAAAAGACTTGCATCAATTGGACAGGCAGAGAGATCAAGGTGGAAAAGATGTGCAGCAGGTTACGCTGATCAAGAGATGGAAATGTGCTAATGAGTGAAGAGAGCGTGTTGAGAAGGTGAAAGGAGTATTCTGAGGAGCTCATGAATGAAGGAGATGAGAGAGAGGAGGAGGATGGATGGAAGAAAGTTAGTGACTCAAGAAGCGCTGATTAGTAAGGAGGAATTAAGGACAGCTACGAAGAGCTGAAAGGTGATTGGTCCAACATGGAGATGTTTAGGAGAGAGGACAATGGACTTTTTGACTAGGCTATTTAAAATAATCTTGATGAGTGAGAGGATGCCTGAGGATTGGAGAAGTGTACTGGCACTAATTTTCAGGAACAAGGGTGATGTGCAGCGCTGTAGCTACTACAAAGGGATAAAGTTGATGAGGTGCACCATGAAGCTATGCGAAAGAGTTGCTGAAGCTCGGTTAATAAGAGAGGCGACGATCAGTGAGTAGCAGTATAGTTTCATGCCAAGACACTAGAGACGTGATGTTTGCTTTGAAAGTGCAGTGTGTGGATCTAGAGAAAGGGTGCCAGGAGAGGAACTGTGGCACTGAGGCAGTAAGGAGTGGTTTGAGAAACTAGTGCGGGACATGTAAGAGTACAACTAGGTGGAGGTGGGATGAGATCAGGGATCGGCTTGAGCCCCTTCTTGTTTTCAGTGGTGGTGGTGGTCAGGTTGACAGATGAGGTCAGGCTCCATAGACTGGCTTACTCCATGTCCTAGCTTCAATTTCTGTTTCTATTCAGTGGTCAAATTATTATTATTATTATTATTATTATTATTATTATTATTATTATTATTGTTGTTGTTGTGACTACAGGCAGCTAAATCAAATCCAGAAAGCCTCTGGCACAAATCTGCATGTTTATAGAGATTACTGATCAACTAATAGAGTCCTGGTTTCAGCACTACCACCACACATAAACACATAAACCAGAGACTCAAAAAACTGGTTTCAACTGAACTGGACTCAAGCTAACAGTCTTTGTCTAATAATTCAATAATACTGTTCAATAATACTGCACTGTAGGTTATGTGAGTGGGCTACAGCTAGTGTGTAAGGAGAGAGGATTTCCCGTTAATGCTGGCACACACCCCGTCAAAATGCTTGTGTGGTAAATCTCCCTTCCCTGCCTCCAGTATTTCTGTCCCGTATGCTGTGGGACAGGGTAAGTCGGCCCAGCGGTGTGGAAAATTAGCTCATTAATTGGAAATCATCAACAAGGAATCTTTGATAAGTAATTTAGCTTGAAAACCAACATTGATTATAATTTTTGTGGGGAATGAGAGAATAACTCCCCCTCTATTTACTATTAAAGGATGTATTTAAGATTCTAATTATTGTAAAAACATTGCATTAAAAATAAAACAAATCCAGCCCGGGTCACTCGGTCTCTGCATGCATGATGACGTCTCCGTCACTTTACATTTATAAAAATGCTTTGAAATGCTAAATGATTTCCTTAAAAGGGTTCAAGTAAATTCTTGGGAGAGGTAGGCAGATCGATGCAAACATTGGTAGTATTGCTGGTATTAGTATCAGATCCATTTGTATTTAGTTGGTATCGAATCAATGCCAAAGCGTGCAGTATCCCACGCTTCTATTTCTGGGTGAATATTTACAGGAGCTGATTAATATACACAGTTGGCACACCGGTGAGCTCCATTGTCTTCAAGTGTAGGATGTGTTTGAGATTAAGAGTGCCCATATTGGTTGTAATGAGGGAACCTTTCACCCAGCGCAACAGTTCCTCTGATGCATTTTTAGCAGGTTCACATGACAATGTAGCTTTATAGCATAGTGCTTGGATACTATCAGACAGTATATTAAAATCATAGTCGTCGACCCATTAACCCATGGCTGTTATCAGCAAAATACATAACCCCAATAGGTGGCCTCTTGGGGCGTCTGGTGGGTACTTTTCAAACAATAACAATAATCAATCTGCGCTTTTAAATGGCGATACCGGGATGAGGGCTTCCAGTTAGAACAGCAATAAAACTGTAGGGAGGGGAAGTCATGAGTATCTGCCTGTTAAACTTTTGTTGCAACTTGGTATACCTGTGAGATGGTTATGAATAATCTTTGTCTGTAATGGTTAAAAATAAAACTTGGAATTACAGAAAATAAAAATGTACATGATATCAGCTGGCTTCCTACTATCCACTGGCCGTCCAGCATGTGTCGACGCTCTGCCTAAACCTTGAAATTTTCTCACCCATCTTCTCACTTTCTCTCAAGCTCGCTATTCCTGCTGTGCCAACCTCGATTGTGCCAAGGATGTTTCACATCTGCCTCTGCGGGGTAGAAATGATAACTACAATGTGGATTTAAGAATGCGCAACTCTGTAAATATTTGGTGGCGCTTAGGTGAGTCCCGGGGGAGAAAATGCCACGCTGTATGGCAAAATAAGAGTAGCACAGTAGAGTGTTGACAGTAAAACCCCCCACTGCAGTCTAAAGGAGCGCGACTGTAATTCCTCTCTCTCGGCAACCCCGGCGGGGAGGAGCATTTATGGAAGTAGGGGAAACAAGGACAGGCATAATAGATGAGACCGACACAAGTTTTATACATATAATTAAATTGCCCCCAAGGACAAACAAAATATAGGAAGCAGTTAGGATTTCCATTTGTTAGTTGGCAGCTCGTGTCATTTGAGTTGAATTTGACAGCTGCTTCGTGTTTAGTTGAGCGGTCTAACTCAACTCATCCAGTCAGAATGACTGTTATCATGTAGTAATGGATCACTACCCTTTGTAGCACAGTTAGGTGGCTTGTTGATTGCATGAATAGAAAAAAAGGGATATTAAAGTCTAAATTGAACATTAAAATTAACATTTTAACACTTTCCTTCCCTATATCCCTGTTTATCACATTTTCCATCCTTAAATGAGATATTTCTTTTCCACCCTGTTTAAGTAATGACATGGTTTACCCATCTATTGCTTATTTTACACGTTTCTTAAGAGAAGCTGTAGCCTGATGAATGATTTAAGTGGAGAATGAACAGTGAAATGTAAATGACAAAGAGGAGAGGGTGATAGTTTTTATAGTCTGAGGCCCCATAAAGAAGTGATATGGTTGAAAAGCTGACATTGTTATAGTTCTCACAAAACCTATTTACTTTCAAATGAATGAGACTCTTGACTGTTACATACTTTCCCCAGTTTTATCTCGCTGTTTAAAACTGGATGATGTGACAGGTAGGAAAATTGCACCTTTAGTTCTTTAATCTTTGTGCTGTAGCAATTCTGAATATGTAAATGTGTTTAAGACGAGGAAGGCTTTGAGCCATTTATAGTAAAACTGGCTGTGAAATGGCCCACTGTTTCAAGCTTCACAGGCTGTACACTAAACGTATTATCCACAAATTATTCTGTGATTGTGTTTTATGAGGAACTGGTATTGGGTCTTCAGGGTTTTTGTGCAACTAAATGATTAACACCTTTTTTGTTTTTAAATTTACCCAAAGGGGGTACACAAGAAGAAATGCAGCATTTAAAAACTTATCATGTGTTGTGTTTCACATAATACACACCCAGCCTAACTCCTGGACACCACAAACCTAGTCCCACATCTTCTCTACAGAAAATGCACCATTTGATGGATGCTCACAAAACACTGACTTTAGTCAAGCAACTCTTCATCAGATCAGCCACATTGCACAAAATGTTTGCAGGTTATTTATAGGCTTGGAAACTGAATAGACTACACTGTGCTAAAGTCTTCAGCCACTGCTCACTTCTTTATATGCTTCTAGGAGAACATGTAATAGGTGCAGGAATTGATTGAAACATGAAACAGCGTCACACAAAAACTTGTTTGTGCAATTATAATGAGCCTGAAAGTCATTATTTTGGTATGATTTAGCTCTCTTGTAATTTCTTTAAGTAGTCTTTATAAATAGTTCTCCAGGCTTTTTGAAGGACATTCAAAGTCTTTTTTAGATGTTGACTGCCCCCCCCCCAATTCTCCACTGACTTTCAGCCCAGTTAATAGTAGTGTAATTTGGTATAACTCTTAGGCTTTGGTGAACAGCAGATGGATCAACTGCAAGGCCAGGTGCATCTCTCAGGTCCTGTGTCAGGTGTTTGTCAGATTTATTTCTATTTCTTTTGCTTCCTCAAATGTTTTAAAGACATCCGACACACCATGCTGAGATATGGTTGAGATATGCCAAGTTTTTGGCTAACATCTCTTTGGGACTCATCTTTGTGGTGCAAAAATATTATTTTTTTATGCCTTTCAATCTGTTTTATCTTTGGCATTTTTCATGAATTCTACTAAAGAAATGGGTACGACTTGTGTTTTTATGACAACCTGGTAGTAAAATGCCTGAAGATACAGTTTACAATTGGTTCTTGCTAAGTTTTCCTATATGTGTAGACACAACACTGGCTCATCCCTTGGGTTAGGTGCCTTTTTTATGCTTGAATGATTCATAGGTCAGTTTTAAATGACTTCACAAACAAAATAACATTCATCTGAAAATGATCAGGTACCAGTATTGGACTTGAGATGAGTGAAAAAGCAGCTAATGTCCAAAGAAAAGACCTTCTCTAGGACTTACTTCTCCAGGTCACTTTAAAAATGAAATGTTTTGTTGCCTTAGAAACAAAACATAAACTAATAAGGGGTGATGTGAACAGTAGAACTGTACTGAATGGACTGTATAAGTGATAATGATTAGTGGGGAGTGGGGGTGGGCTAGGAGGTTGAGAAAAGAGGAGAGTTTTTCTTCCGTGTAATGAGAGGTTAGATAAAGCAGGAGAGCCTCTTCAAATTTTGCTGTATTTCAATTTTTGCATTCTCTTCTGCACACAGTTCAAGAGCCCAGATTTCACTTTCGCTTCACAAAAGTGGCCACAATATTGTTTCCACTGGGTTGTCTCATTTGCTTTGGCTCAATCACCCAGCAGCTGAAGTGGTCAAAGCGATATGTGGAATTGCTGACACTTGTACAAATCAGAAAGAGCATTTCTCTTCTTCTATTAGAATTTGAAAATGTTTTATTAAATTTAGGCAAATGCTGTGTCTACAATCTGAACTGGTACTGATTTAAAAGTCTTTGTGCTATAAATCAGATGAATAGTTTTACTCTCCATATATGCTTGCACCATTTCGTTCTGCAATTCATCATATGCAGAAGAGTCCTTCTAATTGTGTGAATCTCCCAAGCCTACAGGTGTAAGCCGTATGAGTAATGTAAAGCATTTTTACAGAGCTTGAGCTCTGTAAAGCAACAGTTACAAGTTAGCTGGAGGAGCCCGCTCAAATAAACATTTCATGGGGGCAACAGTCTTCCCCACTGACGAGCGGCGCAAGCATCTGTGGCGAGGAGAAGAAAAGGTAAGCGTGCAGAGGATGGGTGCAGCATCAATGGTTCCCCATCAGCTGTGAGGTTGTTCAGAATCTAGTCCACAGATTCTGAGCTCTGTTTTGCAATTGTTTGCTATACGTTTATGTATTTGTTTTTTCTACCACTACTGCAACTACAGTTTACTTTCTCTCCCTTAAAACGCGTGAACATTTAAATGTCCCTTCTGAAGAACACATCCAAACATTTTTACCAACACGGTTTCACAAGGTGTCAAAAAAACTTGCTGTTACGGTGGCAAAGAATTCTTCACGGCCCACAAACCTCGATAAAAACGGGTTTAAGTCGTGAGTCGAGCCGCTTTGCAGTTTCTCTAGTGTTTTGCTGTATGACATTCTTTTGGGAAATGCATCTTCAGAGCTGAGAACTTCAAAAATGTTGCACAGAACGTGCCAAAGCAATCGAGAAAAAGTGTAAAAAGAGAATGCCTCTGATTTTGAACATCAAAGCCTGTTTTCAGTTGCTGGAAAGTACTACTGTGAGAAAAAAAAAATTGTATAAAGCCCTTCTTGGCTCCAGAAGGCGCCGCTCAAGATCTGAGGAAACAGTCGAGTCAGTGTTGCTGAAAACTACAACTGTGAATGTGAAAAACATCTGGAAGTGTCAAGTTAAAAACAGGTGGGCTTATTCTAAGATTTTTCATGTTTTCTCTTTTGTACTAGTTAATTATGAAAATAGTACAATGTCTTAACCATTTATTTTGTGATTGTTTTTGTTGGTAGCTAAGGCTTTGAAAGGGTTTTTTTTCACGACGAACTATCGGCACTTTCACCCACACAGACGCTTCCTCAAAGATTCCTCAGTACTTGCACTATGCTTCATGAACAGTTACATGCTGCGTGCTGACTACTGACTCATCAGGACACTCCAGTAACATCACTGACTCTGGCATGATTATTTGGCAGCCTGGCCAGACAAGCTAACTCTTTGCCATACTCATGTGGTTTTGTTGCTGACATGTGTGACTCGTGACAGATGTGTGCATGATCTTTTTTTTTTTTTCCATGCTGAAGTCAGCGTGCTTGTGTGTATATCCGCTCTGTAGCTGGTTCGTTTTTCCTTGTGGTGACAGAACAGTGGCTCCACCCAGCACCACATCAACTCCTCATTGTTGGTTCATCACTAGAGAAGTCAGCCATGTGTAAGCAGTCAGCGCAGCTGTCAGTATCACTGTTATCACCAAAAATCTGCACAAAAAAGAGCCGCATTTCGGCTTTCATTCGCCATTGTTTCCTTAATGTGAGTTTCTCTGTTATAAATAAAGGTGATTACATTCATCATCAGCCCCCTGTGGCTTTGACTCTGATGCTCCTATTAATAGCTTTATTCTTAAGGCTTTGTTATAATGTTGGCTATCCAGAAATTTAAGCTTACTCTAGAATTACATTAACTGCAATTTACCTTTTTATGAGGATTTAAGCACAATGATTAAATGCAAATCAGGTTGTCCAGTTTGTAGAAGCCAGGGTTTTCTCAGTATTTTCCCCCCTGCGTGGTAACAGAACATATGAAAGCGTCAGAGAGCAAAGAGTCCAGGAAGCAAGGCTTCATTTAAAGTCTGCATCAATGTAAAGGCTCTTTAAGCAGGCTCAATCTACCTACAGGATTTGCTGCGAGTTTTAAAGATTTCACAGCTTCAAATATATTTTTAAGCCTTGACGGTGGCTTTGAGATTCGAGAATGGTTTGGTTCATGCTTTCTTGTCTCACTCCGACTTGTTCCTTTTCCTTTCTACTTGTTTAAATTGCACTCAACTACCACATCAATACTGCACTTTAATGCTGAGGATGGAGAGCCGTGTTTCCGCACCAGCTGCTACAGTTCAGCAGACTGTTTTTCTTGGGTATCTTGACATAAGTCTTTTGGTGCGGTCATTAAGGTTTTGTACCTTGCCTCACATACTTTCCA
This sequence comes from Pelvicachromis taeniatus, assembly GCA_015108175.1. Lineage (NCBI taxonomy): Eukaryota > Metazoa > Chordata > Actinopteri > Cichliformes > Cichlidae > Pelvicachromis > Pelvicachromis taeniatus. Next base: position 77,235 of record VURO01021265.1, read on the forward strand.
AAAAGTCAATAAGAGCCATTGTAGCTGTTGTGAGGCGGCAGTATGAATGTAATCAATGCCAGTTTTCTAACCAGCCTTCAGAGCTTTAGACGGGGGTTACATTAAGAAAACACAGTAAATACTCGTCTGGTCTGAAAAGAGCCCATGTTCACGGCAACGTGTGTCTGAAACAAGCAGCAAATCTGTTTACAAGAAGAGAAACGTGACACACTGGTAATACTAAATTGTTCCTCACTCACGGTGTGAAATAAATGACAGTCATGACAAACTAAACCAAGCTTCCCTCCATGTTTTACATGTTTTACAGGCAGAACTGGCAAGAATATCAGTTTGCCGTCCGCTTAAACTTAATGCATAATGGTTGCAAACAGTAACACTGCAAACAGCTTGCAGCTACCAGTAACACAACCATGAAAATCTTCTGTTTGCATTCCCTCCACTGTGACAGCAATCTAAGCCCAGCGCAGATTGGAAAAAGCACAACCTAAATGTGCAGTAAAATCACCTGTGATGGCTTTTATGTGTGCGCGCGCCTTGTAGAAGTTGTAGCCGACTGTATTCTGTAATATAACGTCCATATGCTCCTTCTCTCTCCCCCTCGTTCTCACTATCTGCTTCTCTCGTTTTCCCACTGGGTGGAGGAGCTATAAATTAAACTAGGGAATTACTGCTAACTGTTGGAATAAATTAAGGCGCTTTTGCGTCTGTAAACACCGTCTGACTGCGTAATTACACTCCCACTCCCACTGAGACGCCATGGAGAGGGAGGATAAGGGAAGAAACGTGGCGTTGATGCAGCCAAACGATGGTGGGAGAGGAGCAACAAAAAAAGATGAAGTGAATGTCACAAGGGGGTCAGACATTAGATTCACTCCTTTGCTGAATCCTGGATGCTGGCTGGGCACTCCTACAGATTAGGGGGAAAGGTGACTTTGAGGATTATGATCTCAATCAACATATTTTTCATCTCATCCTAATGATATAAAGCAGAATACCGCAACCAACTAGATTAATAAAAGCTAATGCAAACTACTCTATATTTCAGTGGCGTTTAAGGGGACTTGTTATTCCTTACATTTTTTTCCTGTCAAATATACTGTTGTAAACACTTTTACAAGAGTGAATAATCATATTAAACACAGAGTACCTGCAGCTATTTCCTGTGAGCCAAAAAGGTTCAGACTCTTCGATCAGTGTGGTATCAGTGAGAGTGGATACCCCTAATATGATCATCTCTGCGCTGCCTGTGGGCACAGAAGTCCTGCCCACCTGCTGTTCAAACCTTCTGTTTATCAGGGACAGCCAATGAGAAGAGAGTTGGCATAAAGCCCAGTATGTCAGACCCACTATGGACTGAGGTAAAGTATAAAATGAATAAAGGTTATTTTGAACCGTGAATCCTGCAAAGCAGTGCAGCCCTAGAACAAAAACACAGAGCTTTAAATGAGCAATATCAGGTCCTTTTTAAGATTTACCAAATGAGCATTACATAACACCTGAGCTCACTAAATCTGCAGTATGGTTACAATGTAGTCGACTTAATAGGAAATCACTTTTAGCCATTCAGTAGTTCATTAGAAAAACAGAAACTGAATAGCTAGCAATGATGAGAAGCAAATACACACAGTCTTCAAGAACAGCAACACTATCAACCTAAACACATAAGAAAATATGGAGCTGTATTATGACAACTAAGCATATTTAATGCACATAATTAAATGTAGCCTGGCAGCCAAAACACATCTGAAAAGGTGCTAACTACGACACACCAACATCACTAAAACAAGATAGCCGACATTACAGTGAAGCATCACTGTTGTGGTAGAGCTATGATTTTCTCAGCATGCAGCATAGACGACCACATAATTGAAGAACATAGTCCATAAAGCTTTAGTCGTCCTACCAATTGACTGTACAGTAGCTGTGTAACAAAAAGAAATCAAGTGCAGAGCTACTTTCTGGACCAGCCAGAGCAGCCACAGCAGTGACAGCACCCATCGATGACTTACATGCACATAATCTCAGATAGCTCAGTTGATGATGGGGTAATGTTTCTTGTGACACATGTCTAAGGGCAGCGAGCGCATTCAGCTCAGCACTGACACTGTTTGCCAGGGGCATGCGCCTTTGATAAACAACTCTGACAGCTACAAACAAGCTTTCTTACTCAAAGCACATGTCACAGCATTTTTATGAAAGCGTGGCAGCTTCGGTTGGAGTTCTGCGACTCCACCGTGGGCATCATTCAGATTAGGATTATTAAGCGGCGCATTTCCAAACATAGCAGATATGCATCGAGTAAAAAGAGATGAGGAATGGCACGGAGCTGAGGAACGATGCAACTCAAACAGGTTTTTGTTTAGGTTGCGGCCCTCCTTGCCTTTCTGTCAGGCTTTATTTGCCACTCAGATGTTACAGTAATTGTTTCCCCGAGAAGCAATGACATAAATTTGATGCGCTGTGAGCACAGGAGTGTGTGATGGCACTGAACACTGTGAGGAGCTGAATTTTTCATTTCTCAAGGTCTTGCTGAATCATTACAGTAATGCAACAGACTGCTGCTCTGCTCTTATAAAAGCCATAGATTTTTTTGCATACAGGTTTGCCTTTTAAGTATAAAAATCTCCCGCCTGCAGAATATAAATTAGGGGTGTGAAACAATATTAAAGCTGTGGAAACAGCATACTTTATGTACGTATAATGAAAGGGAGGCTGAGGGCATGCCAAACCTAAACACGCCAGCTGATTCGTGGACAGCTCTGTAGCTGTATTGGTTTTAGATAGAGAACTGAGATGCAAGCAGCTGCTCTGATTTCAGCGTTGCCAGCGAGCTCCACACTGCACAGTGCTCACGCAACTCAGTTCTTCCCAGAGAGAGCTGTGGTCCACATCACTCTGGGGACTGGAACAGATTTGAGGGCCACTTTAAAAATGTTCTTTGTCAAGGGTTGGACTAACAGTGCCTGGTTGGACAGAATCATTAACTGGCAAACATGCTTCCCAGATCAGAGTGGAGCCCTAATTACAGTATGATCATCTAATCATAGAGAACAAGGAAAGACAAAAAAGGGACCTCCATTAGTTAAAGAGAGAAAGGGAGAATGACTCAGAGCTGCAAGATAGATAGATAGATTTGTGAAATATGCACGGTATGATTCAGTCTCATTCTAATGGCAAATAGAGGAAAAGCTTTCACAAATGTGTTTCAGCTTGCTCCTCCTTCTCCTTTAATCCTATCCATCCTTTAACGCCTCAGTCTTTCTCTCCTCTGCTCCTCTTCTCCAGTCTCAGTCGGCACGTTGGACTGGATTTCTTTTTTTCCTCCCTCTTTCAGGAAAAAATATAAAATAAAAAATAAAACAGCGTCTCGGGGGCAATTTATTGAGTGCAAATAGCAGATACAGCTGAGAGCCAGCGCATTTTGGAAAGATGAACGGGTGAGCAAGCACGGACCGGTCCGGTGACTAATTACCATAATAAGGCGCACAAGTTCGCCGGCGAGTCAGGCACGTTTTATTTCTCCGTATTTCCGTGTAGCCAGTGCCGCAGCGGGGAGATAATCGGGCGGAGGGAGCAGTTACAGAGAGTAGACAGAGGGAGAGAGAGAGAGGAGCTGGCAGCACATGATCACACTGGGTATCCAGTCACTGATCAACTGGAGCGTTCATAATTACGCTGGCGACAACATATGGGAATACAACAAGGCGAGATTGTGGTCACACCTGGTTCTGGAGGACACCGGAGGACCAGTGCGGGGACAGAGGCGGCCAAATCTCGGGGACTTTGCATCAAACAGTCGAGAGAAAAGCGTGGCATCCGAAAGCAGCATCATCCGGTAGGTGAGCCTTGATTGATGTGCGTGGACTGCCAATATGCTTGTCATCATCCGATCTGGACAAGAAAAAAAAAATCTGTTTTATGGCGCGTTATAGCCCAACAAGTACCTGACACACACACACATTTATTTATTTTTTATTTATTTATTTTACTATGCATATATTGGTTTTGTGTTTGTGCCACGGTTCAAGAAGCAATTAGGTCTGTCTGGGAAACAATACAATCGCCTCTTTGCAAATGCCAAACCACTTGATTGAGGATGCGGGTTTCAGTGGATAGCTGGCAGTTATACACACGTATATATTTAAGCAGTGGTTTTTGATTCGGAGGCCCAGCTTGGATATATATTCAAACAAAAGGGAAGGCACACCATAAAATCGACGGGGATTAGGTGGTGATTGGCGCACATCTACATGCAAAGAAAAATCATCTTAGTGAAGCAGCAAAGACGTAAGTATACAGCTGAGGTATTTCATATTTACATGTGTAATGTGGATGTGGAGGAACTATGTGCGCTTTTTAAATGTGCAATTGGGTCTTGCTGCAAAACAGTTTTTCCAAGAATCAGTCAATCTACTGAAATCTTGCACACTCCTCAACCCAGCTCTTTGGATGAACCAAGACTGTAAAGTTGGTCAGGTGAGTTGTGAAAGCCCCACCCATTTGCTAAATTTCGACTGACTTGTGTGATAAAAGCTTGCGGGCAGAATTTGGTGCGCATGTTCCAAAAGCATCAGCCACCCTCCCACCATGTATATGGATTAAAATGTCATTAAGTTGGGGAAAGAGATGGAATTAACACAAAATGAAACAAACTGAAGCCTTGTGCATTAATAGCTTTTTTTTTTTTTTTTTTAAACTTAATGCTTTGATGTACAAAAAAGTGGACAAAAAGCAAAAAGATAGTGGGAGCGATTCTAATTTTGCAGGGTCTTTCTACACCATCAGAATATAAATGTCCTGCATTTGCACAGGTTCCAATCTTCATCAATAGATTTTTAGACATGAATATGCAGAACCTGTAGGCAAATGACAAGTCTTTGGACTCTAAAGCTCACGTGTTTGAGGAACTAACCTGAACCTGAACCTGAACAGTGATACTGACTGATCAGTTTTGGACTCTCTCAAAAGAGAGACGGCATTTCCTCCCAAATTTATCAGATACACATTTTCCTATGTCAGCTTCATATTTTTTAAATATGTTTCTGTATTTGTAAATGGAAATGGAGAGCCGGATATCCAGTGGCTCCTGCAAAAAATACTTGATATCTGTCTGTTGGATTCTCAGATTGCATTGCGCCAAACTGTCTCTTTAGCAACTCTGAGAAAAAACATTTTCAAGTATTAGTCTCTCTTCATGGAAGGATTTGATGAGGTTGAGCAACCCCATCTTACTTTGACCAAATTTCTCCTGCGGCTTATTGAATAGTCTAGTGAACTTTACAAGCAACCTTTGACAAAAGTCCACAGAGGGGCACTTGATGAGCAAAAGTAGAAAGAAAAGGACACACGATTAAGGAACTGCACAGGCCTGAGACGTGCCTGCTGCAATAACTTAATCTAACCTGTGCACATGGCACTCGAGCGATAGACAAACAGATGGCATCTCCAAAGGAATTCATCTCGTGAAAGTTGGAAGAGGTATTCCTGGATAGGTTACCCTCTGACTTGCTGGCACCGAAGCCTGCGACTGGCAGTGATGATGGCAGGCGTGTTGAATGGCCTCGCTGATTACATCGCTCACTCTTGTGACTTCTCCACACCTTTTTTTTTTTTTGTTGTAATTTTTTAAAGCCTTAAGAATCCCGGTGGTTGCTCCATAGCTGTGATGCTGATGCTGCACAGCGTTGCTGAATTGATTTGCATTTCCTCATCATACATCAATAGAGGCAAGCAATTGAGATTTGCAATTGCGTGACGAGCTCGGGCACAATGCGGCCTCTTCCCGTGCTATTAGATGCCCGGTCATTAACATGGTTATTGAATAGTGCTGCTTTCTAATTCATTCTTTTGTGGACGGTGGAGGAGGCACAATATATTGTAGTATGACTGCTTTGTAGCACGAGAGTCTTTGTGTGAGGTTTCCAGTGCGTTAGTTGGCAAAGTGATCCTCTGCTACTACAAAACCCAGAGTGGAGCGCAAGGATACAAAAGTTTATTTGGAAGGCACAATACCTTTTATAGCCAGGAGGGTCCAAAGAGTGGCCCACGGTCGTCTGTTGTAACACAGTAACAGTGTATACAGACATTTGTTGGAGCTCCTGTGTTAATTACTTCACTGCATTAAAGAAAAAAAGATATGTAAAAACAGAATACATTGTAGGATGATTAATGTCTTTGGTGAGATATGTAATAATGTATAGGAGGCCATTCATTATTCCATTTGGCCTTGGGGCTTACTTTCCGTAATGATCAGCTTGCTGTAAGTGTGCCTTACTTGGCAACCTGTGGCAGATCACAAAGTCGTGCTGCTGCTGCCAGTGATAAGCCGGTCCCAAATCATTAGGGCTCGTTTCAGTTGGCTGTAAATGGAAGGTAACATTACCCGCTGACATATGGCTTATTGATGCTATTGAAGTGTGACTGAGCGCGCGATCATTTCATCCTGGTACCTTACAGGATTTGTTTGACGTCAAAATCGTGCAAAAAAGGCAAAAAAGTATGGAAGACTTGGAAGTCAGCTGGCTACATGTCTGCAACATCGCAGCTTTAACTGAGACCTTTCTTCTTCTTAAAATCATGCAGTTCCAGCACATCCTAGCTAACTGGCCTCAGCTACAGCGAAAGAAAAAAAAAAATGATGTGCCATTGTCAATCTTTATATCTTACTAGGGAAAGTCAACATACATAAATGTAAATTTCAAAACTCAACCCCATTACTTAATTTGTTTTTAATTGAAATTGACTATTACTTAAACTCTCTCAAATTGACAAATGAGCTGTCACAGACACAATTTTCAAGTACAAAGCTATCATGAAGTCTGTCACATCCTTTTTTTAAATATTTATTTACCCTTCTTATTTTCATTGTATTACTCATTGTTATTCTTATTTGCCCTGTATGTCTACTGTACAAACTGAACTGGAATGACTGACTGTTCACTTTACAATTTCAAATAAAGTTCTGGGGAAAAAAAACTATCAAAAGACGACAAAAAAAGGCCTCAGCTACAGTGCTTCCTGCTCACAGTGGGAATACATGAACTTCCCGTCCATAAAACATAACAGCACAGCCATTATATTCATGACAGCACAGTCATTATAGGAATGACAGCCTTCCCGCTACCCATTGTTGCCATTAGAGCTGAAAAATTGATGGTTTGCAGTGTATTGGGCAGTAGGTGGAAACCTGTCAGAACACACTGGAGGTGGACTGAAAACCGGGATTAAAACAGCTCATCAAAATAAGTTCAAATTGATTTTGACGGAAAGCACCTATACTCGCTATTGACTCGTGCTGCTAATTGCAAGGTAAGTCATTCCGAGAATCTCACTGTGTTATTTTCAGTGTCATAGTGGTAAAAGAACACTGATTAGGGACACGCTCGAGTACTAATCGTTATTATTTTTGATGAAACTGAGCACACTTCAGTTTCTCGCGAGGCCTTAACACGACAAAACGGCGAGTGTTTGTCATCTGTAGTGTTACAGGCATTGTGGCATCCTTTGTGCTTTCATACATGCTCTCTTTCAGCAATCAGAGCATTGTCAAAAAACTAGTTTTTCAGCCTCTCTGTAGAGAGCTAAATGTCCATAAGGACATGGCAGTTTAGGGATCCGTCATAGTTAAAATGCATTTTTGCACCCCTCTTGCTCTAATGAAAGCCGTTGGTGAACCACATGCCATTTGCAGCCGCATGAGCAGAAACACAGTCCCTCTCTTCTTCGGGGAACACATTTAGAGGGGAGGAAGGGAAGAAAAGGAGATGTAGGCAGAGCTTTCTGGAACCAGCGTGGCCTTCAGTGTCAGTACCCTTACCACAGGCCTGCTCTGAGCTGGACATCCTCTATCTTTGGCCATGACCACAAATTAATTAGTTGTACATTTGCAGGGTAAACAGCACGTTGAACTACTGCTGACAAAACTGAGGTTCATTGGATTAGCATTAGTCAGCTGGCTGAGAGACAGGAGAAGGACGGCTTCTGACAGGATGTGCCTCTTTCTACCTCCAGTTTGTGACATCTCCATATTACAGCTTTAAACGTTCATCTATGTCACATTCATGGCTTAAATTCTTTCGCTAAAATGATAAACAGCCATTATCATAATTTTCATGTAAACGAAGGCATTACCTCACCCTCTTTGTGTGACTTTTTGAGCAGCCATTAGCGTATTTCATTGGAGAAGAGTTGGCAACACCGTCTTTTGTGGATTTACCCAGACATTTATTGTAAACTTCCTGCCATCCTGTGCAGCAGACGCCTGAGTTTTATGAGTGCTATTTATTTGGCAGAGCGGGAACGGCGATATCAGCACATGCACTGCAAACCGAAATCCTTCCAAGGCGAATAAAATATAAAAGGACAGAAAAACATTTCAGATTGTTCACTAATTGCCGTCGATTGTTGTAATGTTGATTGCAAAACAGCTAGCTATACGATATTCTAATGACTCAGTATTAGCCAGCA
>VURO01021266.1:0-10560 GCA_015108175.1 Pelvicachromis taeniatus
GAGCTTGCCCGCAGGGGCGAGTGGGAAATTTTATATATATATATATATATGTATTTGAAAACTAAGGCAATATTAATTGCCTTGGTTTAGCATGTTTATTTACTTAAAACTGCTAATTATCATTATCACTGGAGACTAAATTAATTGGCTGACAAACATGTGCTCCCATCCCTAGAGCCATATGCCTCATGTGTGCTAAAACATTCATTGAAACTGGAAATTTGCTGGAGGAATGCAAAGCCCGGGGGGGGGGGGGGGCAAAAACTGGGAAAGATAACAAGCTGCTTGGATGCAAAGTCCTCTTTGGTGCCCTGATGTCTCTGGCTGCTGAACAAAGTTTTGAATTGAGCCATTTTTCCTGGAAACCGCAAAAATTGCCATGAATTCTCACAGCACACGTGCTAGCTTACCTCACCAGCTGAAGCACAGGTGTAAGCAGTGATAACACCGAGTCAGCCGGTACAATGCAATGTCCTTGAAAGCGTAAGATGAGAAGAGAAAGCAGTCGTTAATGATGTTAGTTATACATGTGCGTGACAAATCCAAATGTGTGCCGTGACAAAAAAAAAACCAAAAAACTTCTGTGCCTCATACCAAAGTGTTCAAAGCTTTTAGTCTAGCTGACCACGCTGTGTTTACTCTGAACTGTGTTGCACCAAATTAGATGGCCTCTCAAAGGTCAACTGGCACAAGCAATCATCCCACCAGAGAGCAGGGCTGTAATTTTACAGCCCTTTCATATTGTCTCTTCTTGTAATGCATGAAGTCACGCTTAAGATTTATGGGACTTCCAAAAAAAAAAAAATGCTTGCACAACAGTTACTGTATGACATTAAAAAAAATTATGAGTGCACACGCAGCTGCAGTGCTTCTGAAAGTTGGAGATAAGAGCCAACTTGGTATTTTAAACCCGCTGATAATGGGCCTAAAAGATGGTGAAATCAGCCTGACATGAAGGCTGATCAGTCTCAGCCTTTGGTTTTAAGTTAGGGAGAGATAACAATGAATAGCAATGTCAATTTCTTCCCTTACGAGAACTGGTGCCGCACAAATGCAGTACATTCAGTGCAACATTTAGCTGTTTTTTTTTGCTGAACACACATCCACTGTGCCTCAGTAATTAGGCCCAGTGAATGTGTTACTCTGAAAGGACACAAAAACATCTTTAAAATGCCCCTCCGGCACATTTGTCCCAGTGGTCGTTCACTGCATTGCAACAAAAAAAGCCCTTGCCCCTTGTTTGGACAAAAGTGTGTGTCTCACGAGTAGAACTCGAAATCTCCCTTCGAATACTGATGTTTCATTGATAGGGTTTTCTTTTCAAAAACAAACCGTCTCTCATCAAAACTTGTTTTCCTGAGAGACGCTGATGCTGTTTGAATATGAAACCACTGCAGCCAGCACCTCACTGGTACTGATCTGGCTTCACTGCTCCGTGATAGTGGATACGTCCACCTTTACCATAAACTATATGTGTCCAAACAAGGGCCTGTAAGCCAAACAATTATTGGGAGATAAAAAGCTTCGAATAATTATTCTGATAAATGAACTAGTTGGGCTGTTGTGTCTTTAGGCATCTCGTACAAAGAACTTTGTAATAGAATTCACATCAGCTTTAAACAAGCTCAGTTGAATCTATAATTTAAACACTGGCCAAGTAAGGGCATCACTTGGTGCTGTATTATATCCTCAGCTTATCTTTAGAGAAACAAAAGTTCTTAAGATACGTCGCGTTAACATATTACAAAACAAGAAGCACTCAGAGACCACAAACCTGCACCGAGGGAGGCAGATCCCTCTCTGGGTAGTATTTACCATTAAGGGAACAGCATCTCTATATTTTTCTTTGTTCTTTTTAAATGTAAGTAGTTGGTAGTGCAGTAAAAGCACGTGCACGCATTTGTTATTTACCCTGTTGAAACCCATTGTAATACACTTTACATCATTTTGAGTATAATTCGTGTTTTTTTTTTTAAATAAACGTATGTGTATATGCAACACGTTCTCATCCAAAAACGTTACATATGATGCTACGTGACAAATCGTTGATATGTTACATGTTTGGAATAATCTACATAGGTATATTTATTTTACTCTCTCATCATGAATCGCTTTGGAAAACACTATCTAACACGATTAAGGTTGTGGTTAAAGTTAGGATTAAGGTTATGATAGGGCTGGAATACACGGCTGGAACGCGTGTTTCCGACGGGAGCGTCTATCCATCCACAATCAAGGTGAGTATCATAGGGACACGGAAGGCTACTTTTCGCGTTCCTATGCAACGCCTCGCGATGTGACGAATCATGAGTATGTTACGCGTTGGGAATGGGTGTTGTGTATGCTACATGTATTAATTAATTTCATCTTTTAAATGTTTAGTATTAAATATCAAGTAAAAATGTTTTTTGGCTTTTTAGGTACTTTAATTTAGTTACTTTTACAAAAACACTGTACTGTACAATCAAATGTATTCATTCAAATGGTTATAACCTCTTAATGTACATAACAAAGGCATAATAAAATAATATTTAGAATCCCCATTCATTCCCTATAAGCCTGTATGGTAGTAAGTAACATAGTTTTAAATATCTCTGTATTGGTCAGAGGTCAAATGTCAAATGTATCCAATAAAATGTGAAGTTGACCTTGAAGGCTTTGGTGGATGTAAGGGAAATCTGACCCCACTCTACACCCCGATCGCCCCTAGGTTAGGGCGATCGCCAATTTAGAGCATTAACCTCCGAGGACCTGGCATTCACATATGTGGACATCACATTTTGGGTTTTTTAAACCAAAATACAGCATTTTGCTGTACAAGGACCTGATATCCTCTTACGAGGACATATGTGGATCTAAGTTTTCTCAGAAATAAAAATCACATAAAAGAAAAAAATCTGGTAATTCTTTGTTTTTACATTGATCAGGTCCCAATCAGCCCAGATAGCAAAGAGAAATTTAAAATACATGCCCTGAAAGAGTTCAGGTCTTAGGAGGTTAAAGCATTCAATGATTTATTTATTTTTTAATAAGGAAGAACTAACAGAGTACATGTGAAGTATCTGGATATAATTTTGTGGCAGAGGTGTGGTCCCTGGCTCAGCTGCAGGGGAGGGGTGGTGCAGTGAGCTCAAGGGGCCTTATCCTGTTTTATAGTGAAGCCGGAGACCAGAGAGGAGGAGTGTGTGCGTCCAGTCAGCTGGAAAGTTGGTGGACGCGGTGCCGAAACATGAAAACGATATGTGTGCAGCATCAATAAACACTCCTAAAAGGAATCACAAAACAGTGTTTTGGGTCTTTGCAAAATTATGATTAGAAGATCATTTTTTTTACTTTTTGTATCTTTTTGCTATTTTTTAAATAAGAATTTCGTAAATAAAACTATAATGAAAATAAAGTTTAATAAAGAAACCTGCTGAACATTTCAGGACGTTAGACGAAGGCCACCTTCTCTTCTTTTCATTCTGGCTGTTGTTTTTTTACTGAGTGTCACCTTATTTTGCATTTCATACATCACCTTTTCTGTAGCTTATCAAACACGCTGCTTCACTCCTCAACCAAATGATTGATATTCTGTGCTCACCATCAGACAGGAGACAGAAAACACCCGCTGCTTACAACCAAACACCACCTGAAGAAGCAGCAGTCGTGGCAGTGGCAGAGGCCCATGTCTGCACACAGAAAACAGGAAGAGAGATCACTGTTTGATTAGTTTAAAATGCTGTTGACTTCCACATCTCCACAATTAATCCATCGCTGTTACGTCCAGGTACTTTCTTTAATTCCTTCTTTTTGCAGCTTGAAGATGAGAAAAATCATTGTGTGCAATAACATCAGTGCACAATATCATCCTGTTGCTCCCCTGAGATTTATTTTATGGCTGCATCATTCCTATTCTGAATGCCTTGTGAGTCATGCTATGCACACTGCCCTAAAATCCAACCTGACAGTGTGTGATTTTTGTAAACTTTTGGGTATTTATTTGTCACTGTTCTCCCTGTGCTTTAGGAGAAAACGCCATCTTTCTTTTCCGTCCCCTGCCAGCTTCTGTCGGTTTTCATAACCCTGACCGTTGTCTCTGGTCATCACCACATTGTTGTCTTTACAGCGAGGTTGTTACAGGGATTTTTTGGCTTGTTTGTTTGTTTGTTTTTGCCTGTCCCATTTGGCTCTTTGGCAATCAGAATCATTGTCTGAAGGCCAAGAAAGATGCCGATTTACTTTACCAAATGGATCATCATGGCTTGGTCCATTTGATTGACCTTTGTTATTATTATTATTAGTATTTATTTAATTAATTAATTAATTTTAAGTTATTACAGATTAGACAGACATGACTGGGGGATAAGAAAGAAAGAAAGAAAGAAAGAAAGAAAGAAAGAAAGAAAGAAAGAAAGAAAGAAAGAAAGAAAGAAAGAAAGAAAGAAAGAAAGAAAGAAAGAAAACCACTGTAATAACCTAGATAAGTAACAGTAGATACTATTCTGCAGCACGCAACACCAACAGCGCACAATGTAAATGGACTGAATCTTATATAGCACTTTTCTACTCAAAGCACTCTATACAACATGCCTCATTCACCCAATCACTTTATTCCATGCTTTTTAGTGCTAACTAACATTAACACTCCGATGGATGCATCGGAGTATTAGTATCTTGCCGAAGGATATCTGGCATGCAGACTGGGGGAGCCAGGGATCGAACCACTAACCTTCCAATAAGTAGCTGACCTGCTCTACCACCCGAGCTACAGCCACCCCTACTATGTGCTTTGAGGTAACGGCCAGGAAAGATATAGTTTGTGTCTGTGAGCACCCGTGTGAACACCTGTTTGCACACCTGTATGCGTGAGCATGCCTGTATTCAAAAGGCTTCTACATGTAACAATCTGCTAGAGGACGTGGGGAGCCACAGCCCCGTCCCCCAGGGCATGAAGCATGCATGGAGGAGATCCAGGCCCCAGACATCCAGACGCCCCCAGTGCACGTGAGTCCAAGGAGAACCATCAGAGGGGCAACCGCGCCACCCTCCTGGAAAGTGCTGAGGAGAGCCTCAGACGTGGGGTCACCCAGCAGCCATGGTGCAGAAGCCACAGGGGGCTGCAGTGACGGGCCCACGGGCTCCACCAGCAGCCAGCCATGATAGAGTGGACCAAGTCCCGGTGGCTGCTAGGCCCCGCCAAGCAGCCACCGTGAGTGAGCCGGTACATACCTGAACAACAAGGTTGTTACAGTTACATAAAACTTAACTACCCCTCAGCCTCCCAGTAAATGTACCTATGGTATAAATGTGAAAATCCTAGGCAACTTCCTACTGAAATAACACATTCACAATATTTTCAGAAAACTTGACCTCTGACCTTGACTTTGTCCAAGATTTTGAATAGATGCACCTATGGTATCAAATTTAAAATCCTACGTCACCTCTTTCTGGAGTTATTGCATTTACAAACTTGACAAAATTGGGTATCCAATACCTCATCAGCCTGTTACGGTAAACAGGATGAAAAACATTTAGTTAACTTGTAGCTAATAAAGAATTCATGGATGTGTTTTTTTGATACCTGGATGTCTACAAGATTGTAAGTCAAAGTTATGATAATATAAAAAGGTCAAAACTAGCACGAAAACAATAGAACTCACTGTGGAAACTAACTGAAACTTAACTAACAGAAAGTCCAAATGAAATAAAAATAATATCTAATAAGAAAACTTGGAAGCATGCTATTGTCATACACAACGCACATAAGCAAGTAGCAAACACTAGGTCAGCTGTTCTTTTGATTTGATTCATTGCTAAATCCCTGTCCAGGTTTAACCCTAACCCTTTGGTGAAAGTCATCATTGACCTTTTTCAGGAAATCTAACGGAATTAAGCTCATAAACTTTTTTTTACCCATAAATGGTGGGAAGAAGTATTGATTCATGATCAGTATAGGAACAGGAAACAGGAAATCAGAAAATATAAATAAAATAATAAATGAATGGCATGTTTTTATGACTGCAGACAGTCATGAAACCATAAAGATGTGTTCAGTTATTTTGTCCACACATGCACAGCAGAAACAAACAGATCATCTATTAGGAAAACGGGCAAACACTCTGGGGAGATGCTCCACATTTTCATTGCATTAACACAGTCCGAAGTACTGCACAGGCTTATCGAATTTTCAAGATAGAAACTAAATTACAAATTCAATCAGCTGCTTAGGACTCCTTCTCTCCATTTTGCGAGGAGCAAGTAAGAGAAAGATAATAAATATTTGATGAGGGAGATTAATGAGAAAATCCACTGTAGTCTTGCAGTATAAAACAGATGGGTTTAGCAGCATGTTAATGTCAGACTGTTCTCTGTCATGAAGATGTCATCTATTCCTGTCAGAAATGCGATTCAACATGACCCTCAATATAAAATCTCAGTCTGTCTGTGAATGCAGTGCTTCAACTTATCTTATGCATCCATCATATACACATTACAGCCACTACTCCCACAAGAATCTCTTCATTCTCGACTTATAAGCATGCTGAATGGTGATATGACACATGCCTGGGAGCTTAGCACCAGACTGCAAAGCATTAAAATTCAGTTCACATGTAAATCTGAAGAGCAACAGAAAGCCCCAGAGTTCAAGTGCTCTCAGTGGAGACAGAGACAGATTCTTTTTCTTTCTCTCCTCTGAACACAACAGGTATGCTCAGACACACGTGTGTGCACAAATGCATTTCTGCTTGCATGCTGTGCACATTCAATCACAAACATGGCAGCATATCCTCACAGACATGCAGATTTTTCTGTTTGTCTCAAAAGACAACAAGACGTTTGTAGCCCAGGTTGCCAAAAGCCACAACTCTAAATGCACCTCAAAATAATGGAGGACAATATGACAAACATTTGACATAAACTCTGGATTTGGTATGACTGAATGTATATTTACAAATTCTTAGCATAAGATAATAAGATACAGTATTCTAATGGAGCCTTGTATTGACGCACATCGCTCGAAAGTTGTCTGGCACATTGGAAGTGATACAACCACCAGCTGCCAGGGGAAAAGTGCATCTTTCCCCACTGGTTGGCAATGGTTCTTGGAGGTTGCGTCACACTAGAACAGAGCTGGCCAGTGTTTGTAGACAAGTCCATCATTCCCATTCAAACTATGACAACATATGCTGGTGACCAAAGCAGTCACAATGAGTCTTTTTCCAACCAGCAGGTGGTTACCAATGGGTTAGTGACAGTCTGTAGGTCTGCATTATGGGCTTTGAAAATTATTTTCCCAGTGACTGTGATTAACCTCCAGCAACCAGTCGCAACAGGTTGGGGAGCACTCATTTTCCACTCATGATCTGTTTTGCCACAGATCAGTCCTAGGGGTACATGACTGGGGCTTTAATAGTCTGATTAATACCCCCGCACTCTATACTACCCATAAACAGCATCCTTGCCAGCCATAGACAGTAAAGATAAAGCGAACTGTTGGCTGGAGACGTCCCATTATGATGCCTTGCAATAAGAATTTTTACTGTTACTATCTTGGTATTTTGAAACAGACCATGATGAGCATAGACGTATAAAAGATGGAAGTAACGTCCAGGTCTCAAATGTGAAGACAAGGCAGCATTGTCTTTAGTAGCCACCAGGGGGCGATAGCTGTAGTTGCAAAAAGACATCTATGAAATAGAAATCTGTGGAGAAACAACTGTCAGCCGTGAACTCAGGAAACACTTTCTTTACAGTTTCAAACACTTTCATTAGTTCTGGGGATATTTGAGAATTTGGGAATTTGAATGATTTTAAGTGTCAGAAAAGATCTTGCAGGGTACGCTCATCGGTGGATTCCCTATTCTTATTGGATATTGGATCCACCAGTTGGTTATTTCTGTATCGATATTGTTGCTTTTTTTGTTTGTTTGTTTGAAATACCAGCATAGCTGATGTCAAAAGAAAGATGCCAGAAGATTGTAAAACAAACTGGAGGACAAGGAATGTAAATCAGCCCAGTGTCCATTCCATGTAAGCTTGATCTGCTTATTGTATAGGACATAAATAAATGTATCAATACAAGTAGTTATTGTTAACTTTTGCTGTTTTGGTTAGCCAAGAATATGTGCGGGAGTTTTAGACGTTCTTGTAGTACAGCTCATTCTGGCTGAGGTCCCTAAGTCATTAGGTAGATTTTCCACTGAGAGGTGATAAAAATACATCATTTGTTTTTGAGCAAAAGTGCATTAATTTTCTATGAATTCCAGGTCAAGGCTTTACTATTCCCATTTTACCCTGATGACCGTAATTTCTGTGAAGGTGCACCACTTTGTTCGTGGGCAATGAGGATTAAGTATGGGTGATGAAACAGTGAATAACATTCTCTTTCAGCGACAAACCAAAAGACTCTATTCAAAATCCAATTATTATAAACCTCGGTGTGGCAGGCCCTTTTCCTCCCTCTCAGTTTGATGGCATTAGTCACACCATTAGCCCGTATAAAGAACAGAAATGGTGAGTGTCAACAGTGAGACAGGCACTTCATTCACATAACCAGCAGGAGTCATTCTCTGATAGCTCCTGATGATCTTTTTAAACTGTTTTCTACTTGCATAGTTGTTGCCACAATGGCCGGACTATCTGTTTCAGTTTCCGAACTGCCATCTAGCACAGTCATGACGGCATATGTGAGAATGTGCCGCACATGTGCACGTGTCTGTTTGCCACGTCTCAGCATCACACTCTGTTCAGGACTTCTAAGAAGCTCCGTTTAATGGAAACATACAGAGTCAACAATCTGTTAATAGGACTTTTTTTTGTATGTGCACATTCAATAGAACTAATTTGATTGTATATCCTTTACTTTGATTTGATTTGCTCAATAGAGTACTTTTTCCCTTTGAGTCTATGTGAGCATCAGAAGATTCAGAATATCTGGAATTCGTGACTAATCTATTTATCACTTGTGTGTTAAAACACCTTACATGCAAAAGATCCTTAGTTCGGAGACACAAAGCCAGCCTTGGGGGGTCACAAGCTAATGTGTTCCCAGTACTGACCCCAAGCTCAGAGAAATGTGAGGACTACATCAGGAAGGGCATCGAGCTTAAAGTCTGTGCCACATCAAATGTCTGCATCCATCTACTGTGAAAAGCCCTTGGGAAATAAGCGAGCAGCCAAATGTACTTGTGTAGAAATCCTACCTGTCATCCCAGCAACTGTAGTCTCTTCATGGCCAGTTTCATTGCCTTTTTGATCAAAGAAGTTTGATTAAGCAATAATTGCAGTTCAAATGGAATAAAACCTAAAAATGAGAAGACTGACTAACGTCAGTCTTCTGACGTTAGTCAGACGTGCTGGTTTAGACACACTGGTTACTCTGTTTGTGGGAAAAAGACAACAAGATCAATACAACACATTAAACTCCAACTAAGACTGAAAAAGCAGACCGAGGTTTATAATAATTGGATTTTGAATAAAGTCTTTTGGTTTGGGTTAGCAGTGTGTTACCCTGCAAGAAACAAATTTCACAGAAATTCATCAAGTGATTGTTAAAATATTTTCTGGATCTATATGATCTGTGACTGAGAAATTCATGAAGGAACAATTAATCCAGCATTGCTGAAATATTTATCAGTTTTATTGTGTGGAGTGGGAGATGCTTGCTGAGTGGAGCTAAATGTTTGTGGAGGGGTTTTTTCTTAGCTGTTTCTCAGACTGTTCAGAGGTACCTCAGTCGATATTCTAGCTCAATGAATGTGAGTTTGAGGGCATTAGTCTTTAATTGTACACCGGACTCACTTTGAACGTCTTTGTTTTTTTCTCCCTTTGATGGTAAAGTCCCTTTAATTTTAATCGAGTTCTCTACCGGCCTTCCAAGGTTCTGCCACTCAGATGTCATTTGTACCTCCTCAACTGTCAAGTTTTAACTACATCAAGAGGTTTCATTTGGACAAGTGACCTCCAAGGTTAGCAGATGAAAGCTAAACATGAATAACAGACAGTCTGAAATACCTAAGTTGACATTATCCACGTCACACTGAAGGACTACCGAATAGACATCCATTTGTAGGCATGTGCTCCCCCAACGTCACTTCAGTGGTTACATAAAGATAATCCTGCAAACAAAGAATTGAGCGATATCTTAGATTCTCTCTTAAATGTGACCCCACCTGCAGTTTCTGCACAATCTGTGATGCAGCTGGGAATGCTAATCGTTTTATGTCAATTACTGTGGGTCAACAGAACAATCAACAGCAAACTGCTTCCCCACTTTTAAAATAAGTGATATTCTGTTTATCCAATGTATGAGAAATTATCATTAAAGCAGATGAGGAAATAAGAAGAAGATGGAAAAGAATACCTTAAATATAGAGTTGTATAATTATAGTTGTGGCCCTGAATTAAGTCTTGGAGAACTCCAACACATACAAGTATTAAATACAGTCTGCAGTGGACTATATGACTGCCAAGTAGGCCCTGAGGTGGAATGCATGCCAGCTTTCACTCCAATATCATGTGGTCTACAAATGTAGATTATATTGGGGGGGGGGGGGGGGGGGGGGGGGGGGTGCGTTC
>VURO01021266.1:10580-24336 GCA_015108175.1 Pelvicachromis taeniatus
TGGTGGGGGGGGGGGGTGGGGGGGGGGGGGGGGGGGGGGGGGGTGCTTGGGCCTATCCCAGCTGTCTTGGGGCGAGCGGCAGGGTACACGCTGGACGGGCTGCCAATCTGTCGCAGTGCTAACACAGAGACAGACAGCAACTGGACTCACATTTAGAGTTACCAATTAACCTATCCCCACTAACAGCATGTCTTTGAATTTTGATCATTATTTGCACAAAAAAAAAAATTGGGATTGCAAATGAGGAAAAAGTTGACTGTGGATTAAAAGTCTTGGTCACCACTTTCCCCTTCATGTCTGAGTGATATTCCACTCTGTATGATTGCCCAATAAATGCTGGAGGTCTTTCATCTATGTCTGACAGTTCAGGTGGCCCTTGTACTCCAGCTGTGTCTGCTTTGAATTGGCTTTAACGTTAAACCATTTCTTTTTTTACTTGAGCTACAGCCTGTGTCTCAGAGGATACTATGGTAACTGCCTCTCTTATTGTAGCCTACGCTTCGTTTTTCTTTACCATTGTCACACCTGTGGAAAGACTTTTGAAAAGTATGGAAGCCTTTTGTTGCTTCCACCTCAGAAAAGATTATTTCAGTTTCTTCAGCAGTAAACTTTTTTTAAAACTTTGCTTTCTTTCACTCACCACCTTGTTGTAACTTTGCCACAATCGGTGAATGAGACAATTAAGTGCTCAGATAGAGTAGAAAAGCGCTATATAAGTACCGCTCCGTTTACCATTTACCATGTCCTTTGGAAAAAAGAGACCAAAGTGGAGATGTTTGGACATAATCCACAACACTACATGTGGAGAAAACCATCAGTACAGTAGTTTTATTAGGGCTCTTTTTATTTTGCAGCTTAGTGACCTGGGTACCTTGCAGTTACTGAGTCAACCATGAACTCCTCTTTATTTCAATACAATATTTAGCTGAAGGTTGGCCCAAGCTGGCTCATGCAGCAGAACAAAAATCCCAAGCACAGCAGCAAAGCTGCAACAGAATGTCTGAAAAAGAAAAGAGTCAAGATGCTGCAATGGCCCAAAGTACAAACCTCTCAGGTATCCTCTCCTTTCTGAAATCGATCACCATGTCATGAGTTCTCCAAGACTACTTCAAAAAATCATCAAATAGTATTCTGCACTCCTCCTCCAGCCCATCACTAATACATCCAAGCATGCAGATGATTACATCATCCACTCCAAGATTTGGTTGGTATTTTCACCTGTGGACTTAGATGGCCTAGAGGAGTCTTTCCTGGTCTAATTTTGAGATTAGACTTAAAACTTTTTTTGATTAGGCTTTGATAACTCTTAGTTCGATCAGATGACCCTGAACCATCTCTTAGTTGCTGTACACCCAGGCTGCTGAGTGGCTTCCTGAGCACTTCTTGACCACTCTGGTGTTTTCACTCCCATGTCGCTCCATTACAGCATTCATTAAATTGTGTCTCCTCTCTCTTAACGTTTGAGTTTTGTTGTTTCTCCCCATTTTCTCATTCTTTCTTCTCTTTTCCTAAACCTTCCAACTAGTCATTACAGATGGCTGCCCTTTCCCAGGGGTTTCTTCCTGTAAACGTTTTTCCCACTGTTGCCCAGGGATTGTTGGAGTTTTTCTTCTAATATCGTAGGTTCTTCATTTCACTAAATAAAGCACCTTGAGATAACTGTTGTATGAATTGGTGCTAATTGAAGCGACGTGAAACAGTATTTTCTCCTGCTTCAGAGTCAGGTTGTCAGGATCACAAACACCTGGCTAGCACAGGTCCTGAGAAGCTTGAGGTTGATGCCATCAGGACGAGCAGCTTTGCTCCATTGTAGATTCACTTTGGAGGATCACAGGGAGAAGGGCAAAATCACTAATGGTAGTAAAGGTGTGTAAAGGCCAGGGTGTGCAGTGCAGGAGGCAGCAGACAGCTGTGAACTAAACTTGTCAAAGAAATTGTTTAGCCCATTTGTTCTACAGGTTCTACTGTTGACTCCATTATTTGCCTTGAACCCAATTATTTTATTCATTCCACTCCACTTTCCTCACCTTGAAACTAGTCAATAATCAAAATCACTGGAGCTCACTAAATTTCCCATCAG
Source organism: Pelvicachromis taeniatus (assembly GCA_015108175.1). Lineage (NCBI taxonomy): Eukaryota > Metazoa > Chordata > Actinopteri > Cichliformes > Cichlidae > Pelvicachromis > Pelvicachromis taeniatus. The sequence continues at coordinate 12,661 of VURO01021266.1, forward strand.
TTTGCTACATATTTCCAACAGAATTTTCTGATTTTGAAATGATTCTTGATCAGGCCAAACCAACATACTGGGTTTGCTGCGGAGAGAGAAGTGAAATGGGATAAAGACAAAACGACTAAATGTAGTGTGATATTGAGAGCACGTGCCAGAACAGGGAAGCAGTGATATTTTGTTCACTTTCTTCTTCTGCTGTTGCTTCTTCTGCTTTTTTTCCTCTTCTCCTTCCTACCATGGCAGTTATGGGACTGATTGCTTTTTCAGCAGGGGAACTGCTGTTTTATGCCATTAGTTGAGGTGAATCAGCCAGCTCTGTGAAGTGAACTGGACCCAATAATCTGGATAGAGGGAAATAGACAGTGGTAATTGTGACTGCAATTTAAGCCTATATGTCCTATTAAATAGGACACTTACTTTGGTTAATAATGTTCACTGAAATTTCAGCTACTCCCTGTGGTGTCTCGGGCAGTTGTACAAAATTAGTAGTTGCAAAAAAAACCAAAAAACATGAGCACTATTGCATCTACACATATGAAACTTCATGTTTTCTCTTTGTTTTTTTCACAGATGTGCATTACTATCTACAGAGAGAGCAAGTGTATTTTATTATACATCTTTTTCCATCACACTTATGTGTTATATGCTTATGTTTGACTTTGTCCCAAACTGCATACCTTCATGTTGGCTGCTGCGGTATCCTAATTTCCACTCTGGGATCGTGAAACGAGTCAACGCATCAGTGCGAGTCTGCCAAAACATACAGTAAATTTAGGAATTTCAAAAAGTGATCTGAGACACGCCCTCCAATAGACTGTTTGCCACTTGCTTAAATTAAGTTGGCAAAGGTAAAGTCTGACACAGGCCTCTCTGCTGGCAACCGCTGCCAATCAGAATTATACTCTCAATTAGAATGAACTTGGCCAGACTTCAAAGGCTGTTTTAAACCATCAAATTGACCCTTTGAACTCAGAAAGCGAAACTCACTTATTCACAGAAGCTTTTTGGGGAAATTCTGCTGATTCAGGCAGACATTTGTTACACCCCCAAATAACTAACAGACTCTAACGGTGCAGTTATTATGATAAATAGGCTAATTATCAGCTTCGATCAAGCCAGAGTTTCAATGGGAATCATCTGTGACTATGACAGTCATGTGTTTTTATTCCTATCTGCTGTGAATCCTGTGAACCTGCAAAAACAACAACAAAAAAACAAGTAGCAAGCAGTCTTATTAGGTGATATGAAAACCAGAGTGGCATTACTAAATCTATTTTAGCTCTTCTGCTTAATGTTTACAGAGTTGTCTCTGTCTGTCTCCTGTTGGAGCCATAATGCTGTCTACAATCTAACTAACAAGAGCTGCAAGTGTTCAACAAAATTCTAAAGTTGCAAAAAGAGAAAATGAAAAGACCATCTCAGCACATTTTTTTAGCTTACATTTTAAGGCAGTCCCATTAGTCTTATTTTAACTTGAAACAGAATGTATTGTTATGGTTTAGTTGAGCCACTTTTTGTGCAAGAATAGTACATTCTGTAGCTTCTTGTGGTGCTGTTAATCACAGAGCTGATTGTTTGTGACAGAAGACAACTACACTACACTAATCAATGGATAATGAGCAGTTAAGTGTTTGTGTGACCGCTTGTTAATGACAGCGGTTCTCTGCCACTCTCTGGTGGCTGGTATTTGATGTGCAACAATAGAATGAGATCCCCGCAACATCACAAATGCAGGTTTAGTCACAGTGCTCTCTGCTGGCAGCACAAATTCAGTGCATCAAATTGTAAGACTGCATTTTGACATTTTCAGCAATGTCGAGTGCCGCTTTCTAATAACTGCTATCAAATTCAAGGCGTTAAAATGTTTCTGGACTGGTCCAAAACTTGCAAAGGTGCATGCTCTTTACAAAAGAAGATTAGAGAGTAAGTGCATTTCATTATAGTGTACATCTGTTTTAATATGTATGTATGGAGTCTTAGTACAGGGGCACTGTCGTTGTCCCGGGAACTATGCTGTCCTAGATGAGAGCATCTAGGACAGCACAAATCACAATAACTGTGAAGATCATACCATGGTATATGATTAACCTATACCCATAAAAGGGTTACAGGGGCCACTCTCTGGAGAGGCCCCTCAGCACAAGGGAGAACACTTGTTGGCCTGGCCTTACACCACGATGCCAAGTACAGCCATCCTGTGGGTCCACACCCACATAAGCTGTAGGGGTTGGGTGCAATGTGGCTCGGACAGCAACCGATCGTCTGATGGTCCAAACTCAGTTATTGAAATTAGGCCTTGGGTCCTGGAATGTCACCTCTCTGGCAGGAAAGGCCCCCCCGAGCTACTGTGTGAGTCGTGCTGTCTATATATAGTGGAACGAGCAGTTTAAGGACATGGCAGAGCATTTCCATTGGATTTGAGTCCACATTTGGGCCACTCCAAAAACCCAAATTTTACTTTAGTTTTTGACCCATTCAGAAGTAGACTCACTGCTGTGTTTCAGATTATTGTCCTGCAGCATCATCCAAATGTACCTGAAATTCAGGACACAAACTGATGCCTGGACGGTCTCCATCAGGGTTTTCTTGTAGCAAGTCATCCAGGTCCTGAAGCAGCAAGCCATCCACAGACCATCACACTGCCACCATCATGATAAACTGTTGGTATGTTATTTTTACCAACTGGTGAAATGCTAATTTTACACCAGATGAACTGCATTTTTTTTAAACTATTTTTTAACTTTTTATTTACTCATGTTATCTTTGTCTAATGTTAGAATATGGTTTTAACATTTAAGTGTGACAAATATGCAAAAGACTAAGAAATAAGAAGGGTGAAAACTTTGACAGCAGTGTAGAAAATAAGGAAAAGTATAATATGTGGAATTAGTGGGTCTTTAGTTTAGTTTAAAATCTTTATTTTTTTCTAAGGCATTATGACTTTTTTTCTTTCTTTTTTTGTCTTTGAAGTCACTTAATAAACATGTAGTGAACAGAAATTGTCTATATAGTAAGAGCAGACACCAGAAGTTCAGGTACAGGTCTGCTAACCACCAAATGTAAACAACAAGTCTGAATAAAATCAAAGGCAGGGCCAGATTTGTGAATGTTTAATACAATAATACAGAAAACAGCTGTACAGTATACAGTGCACACTCACACACGTTCTCTCACACAAACTCACACTCAAAATCTCACCCACACACAGAGTCAAAGAGCACACAATAACTATAGCACACATTGCATTAACAAACACAGTGCTCACAGAATCTAAAGAGCTTTGACTTTTGGCCATTTTGGCTCCGGCCTTTGATTCATTGTCCATTGCTATAGAAACTGGTGTTTCTCTTGTCACCATGTTGATTCTATGGCACTTTTCTTAATTCACAGCCAGGAGGAGTGACAGGGCCGAGCACAGAAACAACAAGAGCTGCCTGAACTCTGGGCTCCTGTCGATTTAAAGGTAAATCTTATTTACTCATGATCAGTGTTCGTTATCATTTCCCATCATAGTGCTCATCTCCACAAACTCTACAGTGATGGAGAGTACAATGTAATGCTATCCTATGGGTATATTGGCCCAGAGTACGATAAGATGGCCCATGTTTAAAAAAAAAAAAAAAGGTCACATGTAAATATGTAAAGAAATTCACACCGACTCACTGCTGCTCTGCTCTCTGTGTTCAAACTGCCAGTGTTTTTCCTACTGCTATTAGCCATGGAAAAGGAAAAGCCAGCTGAATTGCACTCATAGCTTTTTAGCTTCCATATGTACACACTTTTCAAGTGAAACAGACTCTTTAGTCGGGGCTCAGATACAGATTTCGGATCGACCGTTTATTACAATCAGTTGTAACACAGAACTGACTTTAATTTGATCCTACAGATGAGCGCTGATGCCTACCTAAAATACTTGGTTAGGCTCAGCAGCCAGGAAATCCCTTCTTATCTCTTCTTTAATTGCCAAATTTAGCCTCTCGCCTTGGAGCTACTTCTTCATATTAGCTTTCTTAACTACAGCTTACTTCTCCATCTTCATCATCTACCTAACCAGTAAACATTTAAAAGATACTACTTAAATAAGCAAATTCAATACCAGACTCGTGTCAGTTAAAATGCAAAATCTTTAACGCTCATGTCAAAGTGGAAAAGAATGAATAAATTACATGCTGTTTCCATGTAGTGTATTAATAGCGTATTGTTTAATGTTAAACTAGAATTTGTTGAGATATATACTGTCAAACGTAGAAGCAAGAACGTGTGATATTTTAGATTACTTGAGTGTTCAGCGGCAGCTCATGACAGCTGTCAAACCATATTCTGTGATCTGTGAGATCTGTGAATTGAAGCAGAGCAACAACTAGGTCACCTCCAGGTAATGTTCACTACATTTTGCACGCAAACACTAGTTATGCATATAATACAAATTCACTGAAAGATGAAGTCCATTAAGAGTAATTTTTATTACTTTGAGGAGGCATACTAGCCACCAGCAAAGTAGTCAGGGAGGGGTCAATGAATATTATATCATAAAATTTAATCAAGTTGTAATTGATGAGATTTGATAAGAAAATCAATTGAAAGACTGATTCAATTTCAATGAAATGACACGACTAATGGTTTAAACAAACTGTGAATGACATCCAAACTCTGTCCTTCTACACAATGGCTACGTTTAACACTAAGCTAATTAAGCTCGTTGTATGATTTTTATAACAAAACAGATTTTGGCAAAACATAAATAACTGAAATTTGAGAATACATTTTTTTACTGTGTATTTAGAAAGCATTGTGACTGACAACACTGCCTACCTGTCTCTGTTGTATGTTAGCAGTTAGGACAAACATTACAGTGTGACCGGGAATGCAAATATTCACTATATCCAGGTCTCTAGCTGCCTCCTTTTATGTTAGGCTGAAAGACTGCGTACCAGAGGCCTCCATGTGGTATACACTGCTAGCAAGTTAACTTACTAGTAATGTATATTGGCCAATGGAGGTAGGTCCATGGGTTTTTCCTTTGCAAATAAACAGAAAATGTTCATAAAACTGAGCCACTTGTACATCACTTTCTACAATGAAACATTTGTAATGTCTTCAGTACAAACTGTTTATCTGCTGGGATATTTTACACACCTAACAGTCTCCAGCATCTCTAGCAGCCATCAGCTATGCTATCAGAATGCTAATATGCTCTCAGTGGTAATGGTAATATACATATGTTTTGGATGTGTAATGCTTAAGGTTTATGGCACTATCTTATTTGTTTGTTAGCACTCTAACATTTGCTAATTAGCACTAAGCACAACATGCAGAGTTGTTTTTGGGTACTGGGCATCAACGAGCTTTTCAACTAATATTTTGGAAAGTTTCCTGGCCGATGCTAGTGCAAGACTAAAAGTTAGCAGTCCACCAGTAACTACTAACATTCTTACCCCAAAAGCGTTAGTACTGGCCAGGTATCCAAATTGCTTTGGCCCTAAAAAATAGCCTAAGTCCCACAGACCAGAAGAAATCATTCTGTATGGTATAAATAATCTCAGCACAGTCAATTATGCCAATACGCAATTGGCCCCATTTAGCTTCCTACTTACGATAAACAGCTGCTGCAACATGATCCGACATGTTTTTGTTTGACATCATGGGTAGAAGTCTGATAAAAAGGAGCAGGAACAAAGAACAGAGCAGCAATCACTTTTCACACTCATAAGTTTAAAACATCACACCTGTTGCTGTGCTCAGCTGCATTAACAAAACCTTGACAACTGCTTCTTAACAGCTCAGTTAATTATTATTCCTACTAACAGACATTCAGTCTCCCATCTCCCTGAATAGGGTTTTTCAGCCGCTCCACACTCTTTGGTTTTGACCTGCCCGCCTGCCTCTGTTTTTATTTAAATGATGACATCTATTTCACAGACAGCATTCCTCTGAATCTCTAATAAAATCACAAAACATTTTCACCACTGTTAATGGGCCATGAAGCTGCAAAGAAGCTGTTATCTAATGAATCTTTTCACTCTGAATGTGATATTTTCATGGTCAGTTGTAAAAAAAAAAAAGAAAAAAAAAAAGAAAGGTCTGGTGGCCCTTTTCGAAGTCACTGAAGGACCACTTAGTCAGCTGCTGTGTTTAAACAGAGAGTGTGAACTCTGCACGGCGACGCCCTGTTGCCAGGGTCATCTGCCACAGTCAAATACAGTGGTACATTTGGCAGAGCGCAGTCAGGCGTTTTCAGGCACTTCATCATCCTCTCTCTCCTCCTCTGGGGCCTCCCCTGTAAAGGTTACCACAGCTAAAGGTGACTTTGAGGGTTAAATGTCAGTAAGTTTGTACTTTTGACGTCAAGTACATACCATTCAGCATTTGGTCTGGTGACTTGTCATGAGATTCACCAGGAGGTGAGCCATCAGAGTTCTGTGGCTGATCAGCAGTGGGTCCATCACGGATACGGTGGCTGGTTGAGGCATGTGATTGGAGGTCCTCACTTTCTTTTTCTTCCTGTGCCTTGCTGGCCAGCTCTGTGCACAGTAACACACACAGGAAAATAGCTGTCAGCTGAATTATTTTCCTACCCTAGAAACATGGATGTAGTGTCAGTGTAATTCATCCAGCATTAGCTGTTTTACTTGGACACTTATTGTAGTACATAGTCTTGCACTGAGTCTCCCTGCAGCCTACAGGACACATGTTTTTTGCATCTGATATTTGGTGGATATTTACATTTATGGCAAAGCTTATGTGTGGCTACATCACCACAGCAACCTGACTGGCAAATGTTTCCTATATCAAATTTTATCTCAGAAGAGGATACACTTTCCCACTATATTATATTCCCAGTGTATTAGATATGATATGCCAAAATCATACCTAACTCAAATGTTGACTACCTAATGGAAAACTGTTGGCACTTGCCAAAAACTGTAGAAAAAGGGGTTGATAAATCTCAGTTCAACAATCTCAATCTGAATTTTAACTTCTCACCGTATTCGATCATGTCAGCAAAGCAAAAATGACTGTGCAGGGGGAAAAGCATATAGATTATCTGCTGTGTCAAACAAGCACAACAAGGCTTAAAACATAAACGTACATCTGAAGAGCATGTTTTATCAATTTGCAGGTGTACATTTTTTTCTCCACAGAGACAATTAAATATTTCTCTTTGTTACACTAAAAAATCTGTTCTTCTTTTTTTGAGAAATCATTTATAGATTGTTGGATTCTTTGTCTCGTAATAGTCCAGTTGTGCAAAACAAAATAATAATACTCCAACTAAATGTAGCTGTAGAAACTTAGAGGAACAGAGGAAAATTGATTTTGAGTTTCCTGAACATTTGTTTGTGACTGTGTGTGTACCGTGCACAGATAATTCTTTCCATCTGTCCTTGTTGCTGGCAATAACGCCAGAGAGGTGCAGCTTCAGTGCCGGCAGATCAATGGCTGTCAGGGAAAAGTCCATCTGTCCGTCATCACTGTTCCCATGGCGAACACTACTGTGTCTCTGCACCGACTCCACGGTAACTGAACCGCTTCCTGTTAGACTGAAACAGAGGGAGAGGTGAAAGGAGATGAGAGAGACTGCCTTTTCCAGAAGTGTTTTACCACCTTGGATGTATTAAGGAAAAGTCTATGTTGCATTGATTGTATAAAACCTGGTGAATGAGCAATATGTTTTTTTCTTCGTGGCCAAAAACTTGACATTACTTGATTTTAGATTGTGCGGTGATGACCGGCCCTCACACACCAATCAACGTATGCTGTAGCACATGTAGCCAAGGCATTTCCTGTGGACATGTGGCTGATTTAAGGTTGGGACTGTTACTGGTTATTGTACCAACACGTTATATTTTACCCTCTGTGTCCACTATGTGGTCTATTTATGTCATGTATCTCACGTACATCATGCTAGATATAGTTGTGCATCCATTTCCTGCATGCAACTCACTCCCTAGTTTCCCGTCAGTTCTCTGTACTAATAAAGATTGTATAATAAAGACAAAAACGTACAAAAAAAAGAATAAAGTGATTGGTGTTACAGCACAAATGGATCACCCAAAGCATACTGTAGAACCAACATAACAAAGAGTTTCTGGTCTAGGACTAGTCGATTTTCAATGAGTCTTTATTCAAAATCATCACGAATAAATAAAAATGACTTTATGCAGTGCTGTGAAAAACTACAAACACCCAATATTTAAGAGCTTATAGAATCAGCTTCTGCAGCAATAACTTAAAGTAATAATTTTCTGTATGACTTTATCAGTTTCTTACATTGCTGTTAATGTATTTAAGTCCACTGTGCTTTACAACATTGCTTTAGTTGACTGAGGTCTGTGGGCATTCATTTATGCACAGGGCCACCACAGCAGTTCAACTGGGCTGAGGTCTGGACTCGCAAAGACTTGCTCTGATGTGGATCAAGTGTTTCAAGGGTTATCAAGTCTGAGTGTCACACTCTGTTGCTTATCTGTTGTTGTGGTTTTTCACTGAGGAATCATTTTTAAAATCCTTGTGTCTAATGTGCATGCTGAATACGTTTGTGTGGGAACCTACAGCAGTAATAGAAGCACTACCTGGACCTCCTGTTTCCAGTCTCTCTAGCCTTCCTGTCTTCTTCTATTAGAGGACCAATCACCTTCTCTGTCGTGTCAATCAGTATGCTGAACGTTGGCTCCACAATGAAGTCTATGAAACCTGAATCCCAAGAGAAATGTTAGGATAATAGAAGAAGAGAGAGGAAAATATATAACAAGCGTATCATTACTAATAATAACTTCATATTCTTTTTCTTATAATAAATCACTATCAGATCATTGTGACTCTTACCTATCTGAGACTGGGCAATCATGGTCGCTTTACGGTCACAGAGAGGAGAAAACGGGAGCCCAAGTTCAACCTCTTTATCTCCCTGGAAACGATATAGACAGTGAGACAATATAACACCGTGTCTCCAAGTACTCAAGTTAACTTTATGGGATTTGCATTGAGTTTCTGCTTGAGCCTTACACAATAAAACACAATGGAGGCATCTTCCTCGTTGGAAACCAGCTTAAATAAATGTATCATTAGAACATGGGCAATAAAGTGTTGTTTCAAGCACATTTTCATTTTCATAGCACAAAAATGTATTCTTACTGATACAAGTTGACTGGAATTTGTTGGGTGGACTAAAAAAGTGTTGTATAACAAAACAAACAGCTATGCAGTACCAGGTCATCGCCTGTAAATGGTATAGCGCTCGTACAGTTTCTAGTAATAATATCAATTATGACAACTGAAAAATGCAGATTTTATTCATTCTAAATGGCTAATTAGACTAACGTTAGCTGTATTTGTTATTGCCGAAACAATTAGCTAATTTTTTTTGACTGGTTGATTAATTTTTAACAAGAACCAGAGAAGTTTAATTTGCTCCTTGTGGCAACATGATTTCCCAAATAGATTGAGGTTAAATCTAAGAGTAATGCAACTGGCTACTAACACAAGTAAACACAAAATGCTTTGTGAAAAAGTGATTTTCCCCCTACCAGATTATAAGAAAAATTAACTGTGGTGTATCACACATTTGGAGTTCAATTTCTCTAGCCACACAGAGCCCTCATTAATGCCACACCTGTTCTCAATCAAGAAATCACTTTACTAGGATCCAATCCAAAGAAATTCAGGAGCAAATTAGAAACACAGTAATTGAGATCTCTCAGTCTGGAGAAGGTTATTAAGCCATTTCTAAAGTTGTGGGACTTCATTGAACCACATAAGTGGTGAAAACTAAGAAATGTGGTGAACCTTCCCAGGAGTGGCCATCCGACCCAAATTTCCCCAAGTGGGCAGCAATGACTTAATCGAGAGGTCACAAAAGAACAAGTTCCAAAGAACTGCAGGTCTCATTTGCCTCAGTTAAAGTCAGTGTGCACGACTCCAACACAAGCAAGAGACAGGGCAAAAATGGCCTGCATGGCAGAGTTCCAAGGTGAAAACCAGTGCTGACCAATAAGCACACAAAGGTTCATCTCACATTTGCCAGAAAACATCTTGATAATCAAATGATAAAAAATAAGACTTTTAGGAAAACATTCTGTGGACTGAGAAGACAAAGGTTGAACTTTTTGGAAGGTGTATATCCCATTAAATCTGGTGTAAAAGTAACACAGCATTTGAGAAAAGGAACAACATACCAACAGTAATATATGGTGGTGGTAGTGTGATGGGCTGGGGCTGTTTTTGCTGTCTCAGGACTTGATAGGCTTGCTGTGGTAAATAGAACCATGAAATCTGCTGTCTGCCAAATCATCCTGAAGGTGAATGTCCAGACATCTGTTCGTGACCTCAATCTGGAGCACACTTGGGCTCTGCAGCAGGACAATGATCCTAAACACGCCAGCAAGTCCACCTCTGAATGGCTTAAGAAAAACAAAATGAAAACTATGGAGTGGCCTAATCTGACTAAGATGCTGTGACATGACCTTAAAAAAATTGGTTCATAGATGCAAACCCTCCAGTGTGAATGATTTACAACAATTCTGCAAAGATGATTGGGCCAAAATTGTCCCACAGGGCTGTAAAAGACTCGTTGCCAGTTACTGCAAATGCTTGATTGCAGTTGTTGCTCCTAAGGTTGGGCCCAACCAGTTATTAGTTTTAGGGGGCTTTCACTTTTTCACACAGGGACATAGAGGTTTGGATTTTTTTTTTTCCCCTTAATAATAAACACCTTCATTTACAAACTGCATTTTGTGTTTTCTTGTGTAAATCTTATACTAAAATTTTAATTAGTTCTACATTATGAAACACTGAAGGGTAACAAACATAGGAAATCTGGAAGGGGGCAAACACTTTTTCACATCATCGTATATTAGGAGTCAAGTGAAACTGATTTACTTGTAAGTCTGGAAAAGACATTTTGCAGTGGGCATTACAAAGAAGAGTATCACAATTCTGTGATATTATGCACTGAACAAAAATATAAACGCAACACTTTTGTTTTTGCTCCCATTTTTCATGAGCTGAACTTAAAGATCTGAAAGTTTTTCTACAGATGGATGGATGGATGGATGGATGGATGGATGGATGGATGGATGGATGGATGGATGGATGGATGGATGGACAAAAGACCCATGACTCTCAAATATTGTTCACAAATCTGTCTACTTGTGTGTTAGCGAGCATGTCTCCTTTGCCGAGATAATCCATCCCACCTCACATGTGTGGCATGTCAAGGTGCTGATTAGACAGCATGAATATTGCGCAGGTGTGCCTCAGACTGCCCACAATAAAAGCCCATCCTGAAATGTGCAGTTTGATCAAACAGCACAATGCCACAGATGTCGCAACCTTTGAGGGAGCGTGCAATTGGTATGCTGACTGCAGGAATGTCTACCTCGTCTTGCTCGTGAAATGAATGTTCATCCCTCTACCATAAGCTGTCTCTAAAGGCGTTTCAGAGAATTTGGCAATACATCCAACCGGCCTCACAACCACAGACCTTGTGTAAACACCCCAGCCCAGGACCGTCACATCCAGCATGTTCACCTCCAGGATCACCTGAGACCAGCCACCCGGACAGCTGCAGCAACATTCGGTTTGCATAACCAAAGAATTTCAGCACAAACTGTCAGAAACCGTCTCAGGGAAGCTCATCTGCATCCTCGTCGTCCTCATCAGGGTCTGGACCTGACTGCAGTC
>VURO01021267.1:0-15858 GCA_015108175.1 Pelvicachromis taeniatus
AACTTACTTAACTATTTTTTGATAAAGCCTATAGTTAGGACTGGATCAGGTGACCCTGAATCCTCCCTTTAGTTATGCTGCAATAGGTGTAGGCTGCTGGGGGATTCCCATGATGCATTGAGTGTTTCTCAATGCATCAGTGTTTCTTCAGTCACCCTTCTCACTCACCATGTGTTAATAGACCTCTGTGCACTGAATCATACTTGTTATTAATCTCTGGCTCTCTTCCACAGCATGTCTTTTATCCTGTCTTCTTTCTTTCACCCCAACCGGTCGCAGCAGATGGCCGCCCCTCCCTGAGCCTGGTTCTGCTGGAGGTTTCTGTCTTTTAAAAGGGTGTTTTTTGTTCCCACTGTTGCCAAAGTGCTTGCTCATTATGGGTTTTTCTCTGTATGTATTATTGTAGGGTCTACCTTACATTATAATGTGCCTCGAGGCGACTGTTGTTGTGATTTGGTGCTATATAAATAAAATTGAATTGAAATTTACAAACTCTGGATATGACGGTATCACATCTGCAATTAGTGTAAATTAGGACTTAATTCTGACACCATAATAATAATATAAATGAGTTTATGCCTATCCTACAACTGTTTTGAGCATAGAAAGACGTATAATTTGTTACTATTGTGCTGAGCATCATTGTGATTATCTGCCTGCTGCTTTTTAAGGTCTGGCAGAGTGTCTTAATTTAGGTTTTTGGGTAACAGTATGCTACTAGTGATGATTGATGGCAAACTCCCATTTGTGTGTCCAGAAAAGGACAAGTACAATTTTGCCCTGTGGGGACACTGTATGAGTTTGTAATGGGCAATCCGACTACCCTCTTTGGGTAATATTATACGCTACCAATTAAAACCTATGTGGGTCCCATGTAGGCTAGTCCATGTGGGGCACATAGCATTTTTCCCCTTTATGGGCAATTGCTATTCAAAATCAAGCACCTATTCATGCAGAACTGTTCTAAAAGCATTTGTGAAAACTGGTTCACTCACAGGAGCCCAGTGAATTCCAGATTAGTACCATGATAGAATGCCACCTGTGCAACAAGTGCAGTCGAGAAATTTAGCTCAATACTACCTATTCCACACTCAATTGTTAGTAGTATTATAACAAAGTGTAAAGACCACACTAAATCACAGCGGAAACTGAAGTGTGTAGAATGCAGAGGTCACCAACTTTCTGCAGAGTTTCTGCTACAGTGACACAAACGTCATGTGGCCTTCAAATTAGCTCAAGCACAGTGGACAGACAGCTTCATGTAATATGTTTCCATGGCCGAGCATCTGCACCCACATCATCACCAAGCACAATGCTAAGCGTTGGATGCACTGATATAAAGCATGCTGCTGCTGGACTCTAGAGCAGTGGAGATGTGTTCTCTGGAGTGATAAATCACAGTTTTCAATCCAATGGACAAGTCTGGGTTTGGCGGTTGCCATGAAAACAGTATTTGTCTGACTGCAAGTCTGGTGGAGGGGGGATTGTGGAAATGTTTTTCAGATTTTGGGATCGGCCCTTAGCGCCAGTGAAAGGAACTCTTAATAACAAGACAATTTCATGCTCCAGACTTTATGGGAACAGTTTGCAGATGGCCCCTTCCTGTTCAACTTGACTGGTCCATAAAGACGTAGATGAGTAATTTGGGGTGGTAGAATCTGAGTGGCTCACATAGAGCCTTGACTATAACCTGACAGAACACATTTGAGGTTAATTAGAGCAGAGCCATGCATTCTCATCCTACCTCACTGTCTGACCTCACAAATGCGCTTCTGAAAAAAATGGTCAAAACTTCCCATAAACAGACCCATAAAACTTGTGGAAAACCATCCCAGAAGAGTTGAAGCTGTTTTAACATTTGCTAGCTGTTATGTTTGGGGAACAGACACCCTCTTTACTTTTAAATTACAATTTAAAACTTTTTGTTTTAATAAAGCTTATAGGTAGGGCTGGACCAGGGGACACTGAACCCTTCCTAAGATACGCTGCAATAGCTGTAGGCTGCTATCGCAGTGGTATTGAGTTTTTTTTAATTTTTCATTTACCTCTTTATGTATTTATACATTGCTTTGCATTTAACCCTTAGTTATTATTAAACTCTGGTTCTCTTCCACTGCGTTTTTTGTCTCGTCTCCTTCAGAGGACTGCCTCTCCCTCAGCCTGGTTCAGTCAGAGGTTGAACTTCCTGCTAAAAGAGAGTTTTTTTCTCTTCCCACTGTCATGAAATGCTTACTCAGAGTGGGTTGTCTGATTGTTAGGGTTTTCTCTCTATTATTGCAGGGTTTTTACATTACAATACAAAAGCAACCGTTGAGATTTGGCACTATATAAATAAAACTGAACTGAATTGAACTGTATAGCTGTAGCTCAGGTGGTAGAGCAGGTCATCTACTTATCAAAAGGTTGGCTGTTTGATGGCGTGTGTGAATGTTAGAAAGCAGAAACAGAAAAAAATGTTTCTATGAATGGGTGAATGAAGTATGCTATATAAAGCACTTTGAGCGTTTTAAGTAGAGCAGAAAGGAAAGTGTAGAAAAGTACTATATAACAACCAATCCATTCAGTCCAGTTGAATTATTCGACTTCTGTACTAATAACAGTTTCTCCATAACAAACACGATGTTCACGTATTTGGGTGATCATAAACATACTTGGAACCAGAAAACAATGAGTTGAAGGCTGTATGCAGTAGGCACTCAGGTGATAAAACAGCCAATCAACACTTGGTGGTGAGGATCAGATGGTGTGAAATCAGGTCAGGTGTGGCATGTGTAAATGATGGTTGAGCATGTCCTGGGAACAATTGGCGAAGGCCCTGGACTGGCTGATCTTCGACCAGTTTTGAAAGTTTTCCAAAGGAGGCCTGAGTGACTGACGCAGAATTAATGGTCCAGTAGAGGTAGCACATTCACTGTCTGTTGGCAGTCTGGGGATGGCCCGTCTATCTGCAGAGAGCTCTGTTGCCAAATGGAGGACGTATACAAACTAAATAGTACTATATGGTGTCTGGGCCCGTCTTGCTTGTGTTGTTGTTGGAGCTGCAAAGTTTTAACTTTCAAGAGCTTAAGTGAAACCAAGTGTTTTAAACATCGAAGTGTCCGCTGTAGCCACCAACTGTGCTTTTCCTGCTGTATTTTTTTTTTTATCTTAATTTTTTTTTCACAGCTCTCCAATTCCCAGTGAACTCCGCTGTTGCTGCCTTTTCTATTCTGGCCCACTTGTCAACCAATTAGCAAGCGTCATCTGCTTGTTTTCTCTTTGCATCAAAAGGACCCAGTTGCGATTATTTATATATAAAAAAAATTAGTCTCATGGATAGCGCCTGTGTAAGGTGTTTAGGGCATGTTGGTACCAGAAGGAAACCCTGGAGCAGACACATGATTTGCTGTAGAGAATGCTTCTGTTGGCTGTCTTAGAGACAGCTTGGTGAACTTCTACAAGAATTGGAGAAAGTGGTTTGGGAGAAGCAGGCTTTGGCATTTCCCCTTAGATGTTGTCCTATGTGATTTTAAAAGAAAAAGTGGAGCTGGTCCAAATCTACCTTAAGTAATGCATGGCAAAACATAAATGAAAAAAACAAACAAAGAGGTAACATATTATTATATTTTACAGCACTCACAGAAAAATCCTGCAAATATTAAAATGTGTGTCAAGGCCAAACATGTACCTGAATATCTGCATCAAATTTCCATATAAAGGTTCTGTGACATCCCATCAGAAAACATAGATGTTAAACATTAGCACTTGATTTGCTGGCTTTACAACTGAGGATGCAGCTGTTATGATGAGCCAGTCTAAAGGAGCCACTACACTTCTGTGTTAAAAGATTAATTCCAAATTATAACCAGGAAAACACTGTAGCTGCCAATTTATTTATTCATTTATTGATTAATGTGGTTGACAGAACATAACATATGACTTGACCACAAAATTGACCACAAACATATAATGTTCAAACTTATTTTTATCTAAAGGATTCTGGAAGTCACACAGTTGATTGTCTCTCGACCAATACTTCATCCATTCTTTTCCTCTTATACGGAGTCACGGAGGGGAGTTGGAGCCTAATCTAGCTGCTCTGTGGCAAGACATAGACAGGCTTCCAGTTTGTCACAGGGCTAACACAGAGAAACAGACAACCATTTACACTTACGCTGACACCAGTTAACCATATCCCACTAAATGCATGTCTTTGGGAGAAAGCCGGAGTACTTGAAGACAACCCACACAGACAAGGGGAGAATATTTCAACAGAGCGAGGCCCCAGCTAGATGGTTGATTCAAAACCAGGACCTTGTTGTGAGGCAACAGTGTGCCAATGTGCTGCCCATCAAAATCCCACCACAGCTGTGATGTAATGTGTGAGTAAAATGTCTCATTATTTATTTATATAGTTCCATAAATGAGATTAGATTCATTCATAAATTCATTAGATTTTCTTTGCTGTGGTAGTTTTCTTTTCTAACACTACAAGCATTTCAATTTTGTGCAAAATTTTACTCATCACACTATATTCTTCAGATGTACTGTTAACAGGTTAGGCTGGGTAACAGGGTTGACATTAAATGCTATTCTTTGCTTACATTACAATCGAACTCCAACCATTGTTTTGCTCAAATTTAGCTTCACAGAGCTGCTGGCATTGCTGACGATTGTTGCTGGGTGTTATTGGCCCATTTCTGATCATGATTGCCATCATCTTTCTAGTCAGTCATTGTCATGTTGATAGGGCCAGACTACATATCTTCTTTCAGACACCATATCTTGCTTTGGTAAAGCTCAGGTAAGATTTAATAAGTCACAAGGGTAAAACCAGCTTGCAGTTGCTAATTTTGGAAGGATTTTGCACACAGACTTAGCATGTTAATTTTAATAACCAGGTAGTCTGGTGAATCTTCTTGAAATACTCATTCTCTAACCATCTCACTTGGATGACACAGATTGTCTTTGCCTTATGCCCCCTACTGTACTCTTTCCAGACAGCCCGATTATGTAAGTTGTTATCCAATCGAAAACTGTCTGGATTGCACAGTCCTCTGTGTGCCTGTTTGTGTTCATACTATATAGCTGAGAGCAGCACAAAGGAACCTGGATATTTGAAAGACCTTTATGTAACCGGAAACCAACTGCCATCACTATACCTGCATACACTATAAATATACTTCACATTGATGCAAGTGGAGAGGCAATTCTGCCTGTATCACAGATGTGACAGTTTGGGTGTACAAATGCTCCATGTGGGTGTTATTGACCAAGCTTTATTCAGAAAACCTCCCATTACTCTGTTTGCCAAGAGAGCCTGTGTCTTGTACTTGCAGAGATGATCAAAGCAGAATAAAAGCTAGTCAGTGGGCAGAGAGTGAATGACAGGTTCCCACTTAAAGGGCAGAGCGAGTGGGAATGTTCAGTCACACTTCAGTGTTGGATGTCTTCTTACAGGCAGGTAAAATAATGATTACCGCAAATGCAAAAGGAGAAAACTCCACAATGCCCAGTGAACTAAAAACCCTCAATAAATATAATTATGAAGTTAACGTCCCCCCTTCTGAACATTTTTTTTATTACCATAACTCCACCAACGTACAGAAAAGATCTTAGAGACTTATATATCCCATAAAAGTGGGTGTAATATTGGTGATGTCATATTTACTAAAATTACAAAGTGTTAGTTGAACGTACCCTAAAAAATAATAACACAATATGATTTATAAGTGATAAGCCTCAATACTTGAGCAAGGTAAAATAGTAACGGTCCAGAATGACTTGAAATACAGCATGTTTACTTATGTTCAGTATCTCCAGGAATTTTCCTGACTACAGTAAATGATGCACCATCTCTGGTTGTATGCTTTTATACCCATTATACCCCCTGCCCCCCAAAAATCACACTTAAGTTTCCTCTGATTGTAATCTACAAAGTAATGGCATTGTACCTAAAATTAAATGTAAAAAAATTCATATTAAATGATAAGAGAGAGAAATTCAAAATAAGAAATTTTGATTATATACACTTCCCTCAACAGATTATTGAAAGAAAATAACACTGGGTCCAATTAGACTTTTGCTTCTCTTGTCAGAAGGAAGTATAGTTAGCACTAGGTTTCTGGGAAAATACCAGCAGTAGGAAATGTATAAGTGAAGTATAAACTACTGGTCAAAAGATTTAGAACACCCCAATTTTTCCAGTTATTTATTGCAATTCAAGTCATTCAAGTCCAATGAATAGATGGAATGGTACAAAGGTGAACTGTGAGAGGTTAAAAAAAGGTCAGGTTACCCAAAACTGAAAAATAATGTTAAATGGACTGATTCTTACTCAAAGCGCACTGTACAATTTTGCCTCATTCATCCAATCACACAAGCACTCCCCCCCCATACATTTTAGTGCTATCTAACATTCATACTCAAATGGATGCATCAGAGAGCAACTTGGGGTTAGTATCTTGCCCAAGGATATTTGGCATGCAGACTAGGGGAGCCAGGGATCGAACCACCAACTTTCCAATCAGTAGCTGACCTGCTCTACCACCTGAGCTACAGCCGTTTATTTCAGTATTACACTAAAAGGCCTTTTTCAACGAACATAACATGGGTTAACAATTTAAAGCTGTTTTGCAGCAATTGAGGTTGATCAAGCCTTGAAAACTGGTGCTCCTAATTCCCACAGGTTTTCCAACTTTTTGGGATTACTTACATGCATAAAAGCAGTGTTGGTACACACACTTACTTACACTGTGTTGCTACAAATATGGTGAGAGGAAGAAGTGTGACTTGTACAGAGTGAGAGGCACCCTAAACCAAAACAGCAACAAGAGCATTTTGCAGCTGCATGCGATATCCCTGTGGTATGAGCCTAGTTGGTCAGGGGTTCATCCTACAGCAGCTATGCCAGAACTACCTCAGGAAAACAGAACAGGATGGTAAGCTTGAAAACATGGAGTGGCCAGAATAGTCTCCAGACTCGAAATGGACAGACGAGTGAAAGCAAAGAAACCTAAAAGTGCCACAAATGTATAGGAACTTCTGCAACAGATTTGGGAAAAATTTGTGAATAATATTTGATTTCTATTGTAGAAAGAATGCCACGGCTGTGTTCAGCTGTTATATCTGCCAAAGGTGGCTACTTTGATGAGTCAAAAGTTTAGAATACATTTTGGTCTATAAATTGAGTCTATGATTTATTTTATTTATTTTCTTTCTTTCTTTTTTTTTTTTTAAACTCCAAGTGCTTATTTTTCAATAAAAAACTGAAGAAATTGGGGTGTTCTACAACTTTTAACTGGTAGTGTATGTTGAGGAAGTGTTGTGGAAAATTAAGCTTTTTATGAACACAGAATTCAAAAGGAGCGCATTTCACTCTCTCTCTCGCTGTTGTACTTCTGATCAGGTAATACTCCACTAGCAATACAGGATTGAGAACACATTGCTACCTCTTCCAGATACAACTAGCAATAAAAAAAATCAGGCCAGCCTTTCACACTGCAGAATTGATTTTGTTAGTAATCTTCATGAGTGTAGGTTCTGAGTGCATGATGATTGTTGCATGTCAGTATTCATTTAGCCACGAGGCGTGAAAAGGAAGCACTGATTCTGTAATCAGAGTCATGCGGCAATAGATCAATACAATTCAAGACATAAGGCTACAGAATATGGCTCTGCGGTCGTGCTTTATAACCAAGTGCTCAAATCACAGGAGATGTTTTTATTCTTCTGTGAAAAGGACTTCAATAACCAGACAATGAGCTTTTAGTTTTTCTTGCTTATGTGAAATGTCCATAAAATAAGGTTCAAAAGCTGCCACCATAAAAACAAATCAGTCAAATAGAGCAGAGGTGTTAAAGAAAGGGACTGCTGAATTAGGACAGTAGATCTGCGCTGCCTTTCTCTCTGCTCACTGTCAGTTCAGTCAGCTGTGATTTCCATATCAATATTTGAGTGACACTGAATTATTTAGAAGCATGCAGTGACACAACGGGATGCAAGCCTGAGTGGCGCCCTGCCACTCTCATTGTTTGTATGTGTACATGAGGATCTGTTGCTGGTTGGACCCAAAACATATTGAAAATCAATCATGTATGAGAAATTCAGCACAGGTAGAATCAGATCTCAAACAACCTGACAAAAAGCCACTTGCTTTCACATAAGTAGACTCAGACTAAAAAAAAGAAGAGGTAATATAAATCAAACAAGCATTCATAGTTTGAAAGATGCCATATGAACACAATAAGGAATTGAAAAGCAAAAACAACACAAAAGTACCTTTTCTTTGTTAGATTACAACGACAAAAGGAATTTGGGATTTTTGAAAAGGAATGTATTAACAGGTGTCCTGCTCCTGTAGATGAAAGTATAAGAAATCTCTTCTTACCTGTGTTCTGTAATTGCTGGTACTAAAGAACATTTCCATTGTGAAAAGAGTGGATTTTAATTGTTTTGTTTTCACAGTTGATGTTGAAGTCTATTGATTGAAACCATTTGGATGTCGATCTGAATGGAATCATAGAGAAAAATAAACTTTGCGGTAAGACTTTCATTTTAATTGTAGTTATTCACCCTAATGAGAAAATCAGAAGATTATTCCAACATTTGATGTTTCTATTGATCTTATCTAACAGTGGAGTGAAGTCTGACAATGTGAAGGAGACATTCATACCTAGATACTTTATATTGCCAGTTGGGAAACAAAGGTGTGGATTGTGGGCTTTATGATTCCATGGTTTCTCCATTATCAAAACATTTCATTCTTTACCAATTTATTAAATAGTCTGATATTTGTGAGAAGGTTTTGTATGAGATTAAATACTTCCAGTCCTGCGTTTGTAGGTTTTTGTAGATACAGTAATATATCATCAGTGTATAAATGTATTTTGCGTTCTTATACAGAGGACCAAATGTGTTTGATATTGAAATTCCAATGTATTTCAGTGGCTAGTTGTTCAATAAAAAAGTAAGGGTGGGCACTGTTGTCTGGTCCCTTTTTCAATGGTAAAACATTGTGGTATGACCCCATAATGCCCTGTGGTGAGTTATACAGAGTTGTTATCTAATGAATAAATGATTTTCCAAAGCCAGATTTGTGAAGAACCATGAATAGGAAGGAGCAGTTAACTTTAGTTAATCTTAGCAACAACTTTAATGTCAGTATTAATTAATGAAAGAGGCCAGTAGCTAGTAGATGGAAGACTATGATGGAAGACAGCAGCAATAAAATGATTATCATTTTATTACTGCTGAATTGAATTGTGGGAGGAAGCTTGAGTACTTGGTAATAACCCACACAGGCAAGGCGAGAATCAAGGACAAGTTAAGAAAAAGGTTTATTACAAAAAAAGCTGAACTGAAAACCGTTAGTGTAGCTTACAGCAAACCATTAGGCAATTTAAACAACACAAAACAGCTCTCACACATTCAAATACACAAGAAAACTAGCCACACAGGCAGAAACACATCTCAAGACTACTCAGGCAAAACTCCCACACTTAACCCGAGTTTGGCAAGAGGGGCTCAAAGGCAGAGGTGTGAGGGACAACCTGCATGTTCAGTCCAAAACAGTCCACCGAGTGAAGGATCCTCAGCCTTTTGTAGTCATAGGTGAATGCCGTCAGTCACTTCAATGGACCCCTGAGCACTACGGATCCTCAGGCAGCCAATGATCGATGAGGATGGGCACATGCAAATCTACATGCAGTTGGGCAGGCACAGGTTCCCTGCCAGCCAATCGTCTGTGAGCCCTGGCACGCTTGGATTTCTTCACCGGAAGAAAGGCCCACTTCCTCCAATGCCAGGGGCCGTAACACCCCTCCCCTTAAAATACAGAACTATGCTTTGTGGACACAGATTTCATAGTTCATAGCAAAAAAAAGAAAATATTTAGTCAGTTCATACTTATAATTAGGAAAGGCTATCAGCTAAATCATTCTCAGTCCCCTTTTTATGGTGAATACTTACGTTGTATTCCTGCATTAGCAGGGCCCAACGCATGAGGCGCTGGTTGTGTAAATATGCAGGCAAGGAATACAAGCGGGTTGTGATCAGTGTACACAACAATAGGCAACATGCTGGACCCCAGGTATACGTGGAAGTGCTGAAGAGCCTACAACAGAGCCAGTGTCTCCTTTTCAATAGTGGAGAAATTTATGTGATTTTTGTTAAATTTGCGGGAGAAATAACAAACGGGGTTGTCCAAACCCTGCAAGTCTTCTTGCAACAGCACCGCCCCAGCCCCGACAGCACTGGCATCGACTTCAAGTTTGAAGGGTTGCATCAAATCAGGTGCACCTAATACAGGAGTATGACAGAGTAGGGATTTTGCACTTTAAAAGTCATCTTGACACTCACTTGACCAAGTAAAGTATGTCACTGTAGCCTTGGCAAACTCACACTTAGCCAAGTTGAGGGTCAGCACAGCTTGATCCAAACGGAGGAATACCTGGCACAGAGTTTCCAAATGATCTTGCCATGTTTTGGTATAAATTACCAGATCATCTAGGTAGGCACTGCAGTTGGGGATGCCATGGAGGACTTTATTTACCAGCCTACGGAAGCTAGCAGGTGCTAGTCCAAACGCCATGACTGTGTACTGTAAAAAGTCATCAGGTATTACAAAGGCAGAAATGTTAGAAGCATGTTCTGTTAAAGGGACCTGCCAGTAACCTTTAAGGAGGTCTAGTTTGAGCAGTCCCAATACTGTCCACGTTATGGAAGTTAGTAATAAAACCATCTGGCTTAGACTCTAACAGACAAGGCGAGCTCCAGGGGCTCCAACTGGGCTTCGCTAAACCATGTTTCAGCAGATAGTCAGCCTCCTTATTAACTATTCTCATTAGTGAGCATTTAATGGGACTGACACGATATAGATGCTGTTTAATGGGCTTTGCATTTTGAACATCAATATCATGCTCTAGTACTGTAGTGTGTGTTGGCACATCACCAAATAAGCAGGAGTACTCGTTAATCTGGGCAGTTATGTCTTTTTGTTGCTCTGGAGACAGATGCCCAAGTTGACTGCAACAACTTCAACATTTCTGAATTAGACAGACGGGGGTTTTAACCTATATGTACCTCCCACCGCTAAGCGGCTTGAGGCTACAACAGGAGGACACACCCCACTGGGTTCTGATGTTGATCGGGGGTAGTACAACTTCAACATGTTGATGTGGTGGATGTGTGATTTGCGTCTGCGATCTGGAGTGCAAATCACATAATCAGTTTCTCCTACCTTTTCACGGACCTCAAAGGGTCCACTAGCAGATAAAGCCGAGCCTGGAGTAGACAAAAGAGCAAAAACCTGGTCACCCAAAAGACCACTGGCTTTCATGACCAAGAGCCAGGATTTTATGCCGGTACATAGCTGGCATAACAATCTGCTTGACTTTACTCCACTCTGCACCTCGCTCACCTGGTGGAGACCACTGACGCATTAGAACAGCTTGTTCTATAAAATAGGCTTGTTGCTCATTACTGGCTTGATCAGCACTTACCACACGTTTGAAACAGTTCTGTAGTGTTTCATCAGCTAACTGAGCTGCTGACAGTTGTTCTCCAGTCAAGGGAAGTGAGGAGACCTTTGAATCCTGAAGGTTCCACAGGATTCACTGAGTCTGGAGGTGACAGAACATCATTTCTTTCAGTTTGCACATTATTTGCCCCAGAAAATGAGGGACATCAACACAGAATCAGAGAGTCTAATATCAGTGTCTTTCTGTGCTAATGCACGGGTAACCGCACAGACTGGATACAGCCCAGGAGTCTTCTGGTTCAGGGGGTTGTCTAAAACCTCCCAACTAGGGAGCACTAACCCTCCTGCAATATCATTCCCCAACAACATGGCCACACCCTCTGTTAGCAAGGCTGGCAAACGGCAAGGGAGAAAAATCCTGTAACGCCAAATACAGTATTCGAAACTATCAATGTATCCAAATAATTATACACATTATATTAAGATGCATATTATACAGCAAATAGGGACGTTCGCAAGCAGTTGATTAGATAAGTATTTGTCACTATTGTCACTAATAGGTATCAGACGTACTAGTTGTTTAATTGTTTTACATTTCAGTTGGTGCTCAACGCCGTTACATTGTTCTGTCCTAAATGTTATGCAGCCATCTTCATCTAGATGAAGCTTCATTGTTGAGAAATGCCTTTGTTAATCTAGGCCTGATCTTTTTATTAAGACTATTATTGTTAGATATTTTAAAGAATAAGTTCGCTGATACAAGTGTTAGAAATTAGCTTTCTCCAAAGGGTTATCACTAAGGCGCTTCCTTAGTGATATGCTGAGGCCTGGGCTTCCCTGCCCCTGTGACCCAACTTCAGATAAGCAGAAGATGGATGGATGGATACTTTATTGCTTTGTTATTTTATATTTAAAATTTATGATGCTGGTTGTCATGATTTTTCAAACATGCGCCACACTTTTAAGGTTACACACCATTTATTTTTAATAGATTTAAAATAACACCTTTTGAAGTAACATGTTTTCATATCATATTTAACATTGGTTTTCTTCTTTTGTGTGTGTTTGAAGTGTAACATGTAATATTCATAAATTAAGATGTAAATTATAAATATTACCCAAGTGGCATGATTTATGTGTTCGTGTGAATGTAAATATATGGATTTAAATGTTTAGAGAGTTTTTTACATTGTTCATTAAAGGGTTTTTAAATTTAACATGATTTCTGAGTGTTTCTTAGTTTTAGACTAGTTGGTTAGTCTAATTTGTTTTCCTTCTTTAGTTGACTATAAATTAGTCACCAGGATGATCTCAAATAGTAGAGGAAATAAAAGGCATAACTATACTTTATTATGTATATTATACATATACTATATATACAATAATAGAGAACTATGCAATGAATGCATAGTAAAATACATCATAGCACAGCATAGTAAAATGGTACAGTTTTTTTTTAATATAGTGCCTACAGATTTGGTCAGTGTGTGGTTTAAAGTGAGTAAGTGGTTGCTCTTTGCATTCCACTGAGCCACTGTTGACCTGGAGTCTTTGCCCCGTCTCTGTGACTGATCAGCCATTTATCAGCTCTAGATCTTGTGACTGGAGGCTGCTGTCACTGCCTCCTTCACTCTGAGTTGCTTGGAGACTGTTGCTCCCCAGTCCACTTCAGGTACAAGGACAAAGGGGATGATGCACTAATCCACTGTGGAATACTGTGACACACAACAGTGCTTTTTTCCCCTTTCCTTTTTTTGTGGAATGCCTGGATAATGTGATAGATAAAAGGTATGGTGTGGTGAGCAACAAATAGGATTGTTTATACCAATATGGCATATGATATGGAAATAATTAAGAGTCACAGTTGTGTACACTGTTAATCAGTCTGTAGGGTGTCAGTTGTTTATTTTTTCTAACGCAAGGGGATTAAGAAAGGCTTGATAGTCTTTATTTAATACATTTTTACGAGCATGACATCATGAGCATGACATCATGAGCATGACATTAAATGTTGTAGAATCTTCAGCCCACTTATTAAAACATTAGTGTATGTAAGTGTATGTATATTTTTTGACATGTCATGCTCTGTGGGCTCTGTTGTTATTTCGGAGAGTTATAAAATGATATTTATTATTTACAGTACTGTATGAAACTATTCTTGTATTTTAGTTTGTTTTTTTAATTACTTGGGTAATTTAAGAGTCTAACAGTAAACACTAAGAGTTTAATTCTCTTAGTGTTTACTGACTTCTGTTATAGATATTTGATTCCTTGCGCTTTAGTTATTGTAGCCCCCCCTTCTTGTTTAGTCTTTGTCTTTGTAATGTAAATACCCATTTAGTTACATTCTATTTATTTTGTTATTCCTTGTTAATCCTTGTTAGTTCTATACCTGTATTGCCTTGTCATTCATTTAATCTTAATTAGGTTTAGCTGTGCCCTGATAAACGTGTGTTTCCACTCTCCCCGATAACCTCCTGTGTATATTTTGGACTTAGTTATTATTGCCTAAGTGGACTTTTATGCTTTGCTTAAAAAACAGTTTGTTTTTTGTTTCTCAAGTTAAACTCAATAGTCTGCATTTGGGTCTTTGCATGCAAGATTTTGATGGTATGCATACGTTTCATGATATATGAATTAGAGAAAAGAGAAAGAAACTTGTGCACCCAATTGTTAAATATGCAATCAACATTCCAAAGAAGTTCTTCAAAATTCATGCCCATGCTGAGTGTATGTAAACTTCTGATCACAACTACAGCACACACCGGTCAGTTTAGAATTATTCTGATTCACTAACCTGCAAATACAGTAGTGACGAGAGCAAAATTGGCCAGTCCACACATTTCATGAATCTGATCCTAATTCTGAATGAGCCTTTATTTTGTGCATAAGGTAAGGTCATTTCTACACACATCTTCCCCATCAGCTTCCATTTTTAGTTTAGGGAGATAGCAACATTTTGAATACAATTTTATTGCCAAATTGATGCGGCCATCAATGCTGCAGAGGGTTTATCCATCTTTTATGAGGTGAATAGTTAAATTAAACCAATCAATATCTAAACATCAACCACTGGCTCTGGCAACACGCCACTAAACAGCTGTCTGAGTTTTTTCTTGCTGTACAAACCTGACAGGGACAGATATGCTTGTTTCTGTCTCCCTTTGATTTCTCTGTTCATTTCTCTTCCCATTTGTCTGCCTTGTCAATTTCAGCCTCCCCAGGCAGTATGGGAGCATGTAGGCAGGCTCATTGTCTCACTGAACCAACTATTTCCTCCTTATTTCTAGCCTCTGAATACATGAACCAAGCTCCATTTAACTCACACACACACACACACACGGACAAAAAAAAAAGCAACAGGAAATCCAGAGAGAGCAAACTGATAGAGATGGGAAGGGGAGAGGTAAGACAGATATGACTTGAGGCCATGTTTCCAATCTAATTCTCTGTTTGTCTTACAGGATCTCTGCTCTTAAAGGGCTTGACATCAAATTCAATAACAAGATCTCAGCCTGGCATACCATGCAGCTCGCTGTTCTTTTACTCTCTTTGCTTCCTCCCACCTGTCTGCACAAGCTGCTACAGCTCAATACGCCATGGTTTTTTGAGGTTACAGTGACGAAGGTCTAGCTGTGATCTGAGTATATCTCAACAAAAAGTTAACCATTAAAATTGTACTTGCTATAAAAGCATGTGCTACAGAACTTCTGACACTTTACTTCAACAGAAATTTGATACTTGACTTTTTTTTTCCTCAATAGAACTATCAATCATTTGTAGTTTCTTCTACACTTATGAAGTAACTTCTTTTTGCTGATATGATATTTGCTGATATGAACAACCCTCCTCTGCAACATCCTTCTGTGCTCACCTAACCCATGGTTTCATTTCAAGATATTAAAGGGAAGTTTGCACTAAAATATGTGCTGTGCTTTCAATAATATATACGTGGTATTAAAATACGTGAAATATTTTCCTTTTAAGCACATTTTATATAAAACCGATTTACCAGGAGGCCGCCATTGTTAAATACTTCTCAATGCACTCTGGGTAGTGACGTCACATAGTTGCACCGCATCAAGTTTAGTTAGCGGTGCACTGGAAATGGCTTCTGTTCAGCCTTTCCAGTTTGAACCAGAGCAAACCGAGACAGAGGATGACGATGGTCAACCGGGACTTAGTTTAGATGAAGATGAAAACAATTCGTCACACAAGGACGCGAGAGTGGGGGGGAAACTACTGGTGTCTATGTGGAAACTGCTGCCAATGGCAACGGCGACTGAGAGCGTTTGTTGTAAAGAGCTCAATTTTATGGCAGCAGCTATCCACGGTATCACATAACAACATGATAAAAACATTAATATAATTCTAATTTTTATTATACAGTGAAATTACGA
>VURO01021269.1:0-11011 GCA_015108175.1 Pelvicachromis taeniatus
TGTTCAATTTTTCACTACAAGACAAAGTTTCTACATATTAACCAGCAGATTCCTCCTTAAAATATATTAATGCCCAGTTTGTTAATTACCACTTGACACTTCATTGAAATGTTATTATAGTGATGTTTGTGATATTAGAGCCAGCATTTCTCTCTAAGGGTCTATGTCTATATCTTTTTAAGTAAGTGAGCTGAAAGTTTGCTTCAGTGAAACTAAGCCTTATCAAACCTTTGTTTATGAAAAAAATTAATGTTTTATTGTGAAACTGTTTAGCAATGTTGCCTGCAAGAAACTATAATGATCTCCACTGGCAGAAGTTCTGCATTTCAAACGACCAACAACTTCTGGTATTTCCATTTCAGTCCCAGTACGTTTTTCTGCACCAGTGCATCATGGACAGTCTGCAACCAAAAGACACGAATGAAGAGCACATTTATGAGAACACGTATGAGAACGCAGATATGATATACGTCAATGCCACTGCCCTCCAAGAGCTCCATCGGCAAAACGCACATGCCTAGTGTCAACCCTGCACTCAATCGTTTATGCACTTAATGAAAAACTATTTGTCTATAAGCAATATGTTGGTTTCAAACTTAGTAATACAAACTATTACATCGTAACTATTTCTGTATATGCATTGCACACTTCGGATCTTATTCAGTTTGTATCTCTTCTAAATGTTTAATATTATTATTGTTGTCGTTGTTTTCATGTGAGAAAATAGCACTCCGGATGACTTGAAATTTTTTTTAATGAATTTATTAAAAATAAGTACAAAACAAAAGAACAATTTCTACAAGAAATATAATATTTTACATTCACAGAAATATAAAAGCTGCGTTTTGGTTTCAGTGTGTCATTAAATGTCTTTCCTAGACCAGAACACACAACCATTTATGTATCTTCGTCTGTAACGTTGCTGCCTGAGTGGTCCTGACTGCTGAACACAGCAGAGAATTTACTATCAATCACTTCCTGTCTGGCTTTGATGGCCTCGTGGTTGATCTCTACTGGCAGCGACTGCTGCTTGCCTGGATATAGCGGTTCAGCTTTGCCAGCGTCAGGTGGGGGAGGGACAGAGAACTTTTTAGCAATGTTGTGCAGCACACTGCATGCTTTGATAATGTTAGACTGCTTGTTGAGTGAGCCTTCTTGTGCAAAGCCAAGTTGCATCAGACACTTGAAACGTCTTTTCATGGAATCCAGTGTCGTCTGCATGACATCGAGGATCTTTGCGTGGGCCTCGTTGAAGCGGATCTCGTTGTTGTTCACGGGCCGTGATACAGGAGTCAAGATGTGCTTGCTTAAGTGGTAGCCTTTCCCACCTTTAAATGAAACATAAGAGAATGCAGTAAATATCAGAGCAGAGGAGCATCTCTGAACAATGTGGACCCCTGAAGCAGAATGGCTATAGCAGCAGAAGACCATACCAGGTGCCACTCTTGTGAGAGCTCACTATAAGGACGGGAAACTGAGGCTTCAGTTTGCATGGGCTCACTAAAATGAGAATACGTTGATCCCTGATTACAAACTGAGCATCATCTAAATGCCACAGCTGATCTGAGTATTGATGCTTACTATGTTCATCCCTTTATGACCACAGCGTACCCATCCTCCAATGGCTGCTGCAGGCAATATAGTCGCCATGTCACAAAGCTCAGTTCATGTAAAACTGGTTTCTTGAGAATGAAAATGAGCTCACTGAAATGAAATGGCCTCGACAACTCAAAGAATCACAGTGGGGAAGAAAGAACTTTGAACATGAGTTTTTAATGCCACATGGGCTGGTCTGAGTATTTCACAACTGTCTGCTGGGATTTCCTCACACAACCATCTCTGTGGTTTATATATAATGGTATGAAAAAGAGAAAATACCCAGTGAGCAGCAGTTCCCTGGCAGAAAACAGCTTGTAATGTTAGAGGTCAGAGAAAAATGGCCTGCTTTGATCTGATAGGAAGGCAAAAGTAACTGCAGTTGAGGTATGCAGAAGGTCATCTCTGAAAACACCTGAAGCCGATGGGCTACAGCAGCAGGAGACCACACTGGGTGCTACAGCCATCAGCTAAAAACAGGAAACTGAGGCAACAGTTTGCACTGGCTCATCAAAACTGGAAGACAGAAGCATGGGATGTGGTGAACGGAGATTCCCATCATGGATGTGCAGCTGATAAATCTGCAGCAATCTGATATGAATCAAGAAACAGTGACCAAACTCTGAGGGAAGTTCCCATCACCCTGTTGAATCTAGGCCATGAATAATCACGTAATAATGTATTAATAATACAGTATATGTGTAAGAAGCAAAAGCACTATTTTATTTTTGTGTCATGTAAAAAGAATGATATATTCAAGTGAAATTGACTGTTTGCCAAGAAGTTAATACTGTTGACAACTGGCAATTTTGCCTTTTTCAGAGAAACACTAAAGAACAGGTCCATTCTTTGTGTGAATAACTGCCTTGCATTCATTGCCTTAGCTTACATCCATATTTACACCTTTCTGGGAGGCTTATTGCTGGGTGACCCAAGTAGGGCCAGTGCAGAATTTCAGGTAGTTTTGCTGATGGGGTCTTTCTGGGTATGTTCTTGTTGCTAGGCAACCAGTCATCATCAGGCACAAACTGATGATAGTTTTGTAGGTTTTTATGCTTGACTTGATGCCTCACTGTGATGTCACTCAAGTTTCCGTTTCTAACTAAACATTTGCACAAGAGGCCATCACTGCTCTTACCAATCACCCAAAACGGGCTGTGCATGTCCTCTTGCATCTCCCTTCCTTTAAAGGAGGAGTCCCACATCTCTTGCTCAAAAGTGCCACCAACACAACACTTTTCAATACTCAGTATGTTGCCGTCACAGTCGCATATGATCTGGCTTACAACCGACGTGTAACCCAGGGCATTGACAAAAGACCTGTAGGCGTCCTTTTCATATGGAGATGCTCTGATCTTGAAGTGCACGGGAGCCAGGACGCCCAGCACGTTTGGGATTCCGCAGAATTTCTCTATCTTTAAGCCGACGTTAGTTCTGGCGTCTAGGGTTAGCGGGAAAGAGATGAATACATCGGACATCCCGGCTATAACTCCCGAGATTGTACCAACCACAGTCGTGGGACAATCCGTCTGCCTCAGCCCGGCTTTCTGCAGCAGGGCACAGGTGGAGACCCCGTGTGCGTAATAATTGAGCGCCACCATGACCATCTCGTCCACGGGCAGCGGGGATTTCTTGGGGGCGGCGTCCTTCATGCGGATGCGGACGGCGTCTGCGACGAACAGGATGCAGGGTCTGCTGAGGTGGAACAACGTAAACAGAGCTTCATCGTCGAAAGTGTCAAAGCAGCTCGAAGCTCCGCAGTCTGGCTCGTTTTGTGCCAGGAGCTCCTCCTGGACCGCAAGCCATACAGGCACGGCGAAGGCCATTAGTGTTTACTGCGATATGTTTAAACAAACAAAGATCCTCCAAGGCGTGTCTGAAATCATTCCCAAACAATGTCTTCTTCTCCTTTGACTTGGCAGAGTGGACGCTGGGCGGCGTACTGCTGCCCTCTGCTGTTCACTTGTGTCTCCGTTTCGACTGCGCGCTGTGTTGTAACATTTGCAGGGTTATACGGACACTTGCCCAATTTTGTCGTCTTATTCTGGTTATGCAGGTTGATTCAAGTGCCACAGCAAATCTCCTGGTTGCACGGTCTTTGTTTAACTAGGCTAAAGCGATCCGTTATCGCCACCTATTGTCACAGCAATAAAATAAAATAAAAAACTGCAGTTCATAATGTGAACCAGCAGATCAGTGGTTTCTGAAATACACAGACCAGCTCATATGTCATCAACAACCATAACGTTGAAAGTCAGCTTGCCTTGACCCTGTCTGCATGCCTAAATGTACCGAGTTTTAGATATTAGACATTTGCGTTAATGAGCAGTTAAACAGGTGTACCTAATAAAGTGGCTGGTGACCAAAAACCAAAAAAATCCAGTGGGAGGTAAAATGCTAAAATCTACCTCTTATTCTCTGCAGATGTTCATTTGTAGCTGTAGTAGTGATTCAGACTGCATAAATAATTATCTGGAGCCACTTTTAATCTAGACGGACATTTCTGACGGGCATTAAGGTACTAGAACAAAATAACACGTTACATGTCTCAACTTCCTTCTAGCAACAGACTTTTGAACTAAAAGGATTGACATAAAAACACG
Source organism: Pelvicachromis taeniatus (assembly GCA_015108175.1). Lineage (NCBI taxonomy): Eukaryota > Metazoa > Chordata > Actinopteri > Cichliformes > Cichlidae > Pelvicachromis > Pelvicachromis taeniatus. Next base: position 4,200 of record VURO01021269.1, read on the forward strand.
ATTATTTATGACATGTTTATTACACAGAATAATAAATATAAACATTCTGTAGTTTAACATAGACAGTGCAGCCGCCTGCTGTTGCTTTCATTCAATATACCGTTTATTGTGACCAGTGTATTCTGATATATCATTCACATTTAACCATTATATAGATGCTTAAACCATAAAAAAGTCAACACATAATATCTTCTTATAAATAAGGCATAAAACATCTTTTCATAAAACAAAAGACAAACAGTAACACACACAAAAAAAACACCTCCCTGCAGCTTTACTTCTACTCTGTCCACCGCAGTATCAGATTGCGCTTGCTACATACTGGGTGATAAATAGAACATTTTGTTGACTTCACTAATGGACACATCCTTTAGTCGGGGTATTCCTCCATTACGGCAGGCCTCGGTGTTCTGTCCTTGTGCGTACACATCTGTGACAGAAAGAAGACATTTAACAATCAGGAAATTATGAAAATGTGGCATGGTTGTTGGTACCAGACGGGTTGGTCCGAATATCTCAGAAGCTGGTAATCGGCTGGGATTTTCCCCACACAACCATCTCTGACATTTTGTTGAGGTCAGAGGAGAATGGCCACACTGCTTCAAGCTGACAGGAAGGCAACAGTAACTCAAATAACCACTCAGTATAAGAAGTGAATGCAGAAGAGCATCTCTAAACACAACATTTAAAACCTTAGAGCAGATGGGCTACAGCAGCCTTGGTGTAAAAGGCATGAAAGCATCAAGCTTCTGCTGTTGAGGGATTTCACTGACATGCTTTGGGCTCCATGGAACCAAGTAAGCATCACTTGAACTCCACAGCCTGTCTGAGTACTGTTACAGACCATGTCCATTGCTTTATGATCATACTGTGCCTCTGTTCTGTTGGCAGATCATCTCAAACTGGTTTCTTGAACATTGCATTGAGTTCACTGTACTCAAATGGCTTCCACAGTCACCAGCTCTCAAACCAACAGAGTACATTTTGGGTTTTGTGAAAAAGGAGATTTGCTGTGTGATGCTATAACGTCAGTATGGACCAAAATCTGCGTTTCCAGCACCTCTTCAAATGTATGCCAAAAAAAATGATGGCAGTGTTTGAAACAAAAGGGGATTCAACCTGGTACGAGAGAGCTGCACCTAATAAAATGGCCAGTGAGTGTAATATACTGAAGTGCATTTTATTTTCAGCTTGTTTACATGTTTATTCTCATGCAGTACAATTTTAGTTTTCGTCTTCTTCTTACTCTAAATGTTAGCTCACCTAACAGGCGGTCAGAGTCTGAACAGTGCAGCGTCCTCACCTGTGATGTTGTCCACAGAGTCCAGCGGTGCCGTGTTGCTCATGTTCACACCGAATAACAGAATGAAGCAGACTGTTATTGCGACCAGTAAATAGATTGGCATCGCAAGAGCCCAGTACCTACACAGAACACACATTTGACACTGTCATGAAACTGTGCAGGTGGTTCCCCAGTGATCCATTTATCCCTGAGAACAGTTCTTCTTACTTTTGAGGCCAGTAAGTCAGCCCTATTGAATGAAGCCACTCCTCTGGCACGAAAGCCCATAAGCAATACAGAACTGTGGAGAAACGCAGTGAGTATTACAGACATGCATTGCTTGAACACCTGTTTGTGTTTTGGATTGGGGGACGAGATATTTCACTTACAGAAGCCAAACTGTGATCCGAGGAAGAGAACAAAGCCATAAATGGCTCTCTCGGGCAGAGGAGATGGAGAGTTTTCCACCATGATCTACAACCAAAACACAGAAATGTGTGGGAGATCAACGAGACATCAATAAAACATTTAGGCCTCAAAGAGAAGTAACATACCTGGAAATACGTGTTTTTCTTTGCTCCTTTAAACGCTAACTTCACTCAGATGCTTAACATTAATTACCACGTTAATTATATGCCTGATGATTACCTAAAGTAATACAATATGGGTTTAATATGTCTATCAAAACCCACTATGCTTTTTTTTTATTTTTTACATTAGCTCCATGAAGCCTTCCGCCAAAGTCCGTCACTTTTCCTCAGAACGATGCGAAACTCTTTCTAAAACATTAGTTCCGCTTTTGAATCGCTCGCAAAACAAGCGTCAACACATTACTTTGTACATTTATATTTATATATCTATATATATATAATTTCACATGTATATAATTGTAAAGCAAAAGCACGGTCGTATTTTTTTCATGTCTAATTGACGTGACGCACTTGCGCTACAGCACGAAGTCATGTTTGGGACGGACATATTTCACTGTTGCACATCGTGGGAAAACACTCTACAGCATGGCTTCGGAGTGAGTGAAGTTTTACGAGTGAGCGATTTTATGTACAGTTCAGGGACGTGCTTTAATAATCCCCGTGTGCTGGTCGAAAGGTGAGCTTTGTCTGGCGGAGACATTTCTTACTGTCTGAAGTTGTTTGGCAACTCAAGTGACGGACCTCTTACGAGCCAGCGTGGCTTCACACACCTCACGAAGAAAAATTTAAGGAGGTGAGGATACATGAGCTAGGTGACCATAATGTCTAAGGTGGAGAAACAGAAAAAACACTTTCCCCCTAAAGCACGTAAGCGGAAATCTAAAAAGAAAAACGGCACATTAAAAAAGAATGAGAGGCAGTGGTTTTACTCTGCGCCTGCAAACAAGGAGCAAGAAAAGCCTACAGCTCCACAAACCGCTCCTCCAAAAGATTCCCAGCAGTTCTCTGCCAACTGGAAAGGACTTCAAGAGGTTAGTGAGTGCAGCAGTTTGAGCTCCATCCATGTCCTGTCATACACTTTGATTTTTGTGTGTCTCTGTTTAATTCTACCTCAAGTTTTTCTCCCCTATTTTCCTCCCCTCAGGTGTTGAAGGCCAGTCAGTCAGAGAAGAAGCAGCTAGCGGCACCAAAACATCAGAACGGCTTCTCGCCAAAGAAGGCCCAAGAAAATACTTCTAAAATAATTTCTAAGAACAATGCTGGACCAAGCCAGAGAGACACTGAGAAAAAATCAGTGCACAAAACTGTTTCTAGGAGTTTTGTCTCTGATGAGACCGGGGTCAGCTTGAAGGTGTTGGATTCCTCGGAGACTAAACATGCTACTGCTCCAAAGAGACAGCAGGACAGCGGGAAGACAAACAGCCTCCAGGCAGCTAAGAAGATAAAGCTTGAATCTTTGGAGACGAAACCCACAGAGTATGTATATTAGCATAGACGCCGACTCATTTATTCAGCAAGAATAATTATGTCTGATAATCCCATCTCATTCTCTACTATTGCAGAGAGGACCTTTGGTTTGATGACGTGGACCCAGATGACATTGAGGCGACAATGGGAGTAGAAGCAGCTGAGATCATGAGGAAGAAGCTGGGCAAGGCCAAGGGTACGACCAGTTCCTCGGCTAAGGACACGGAGAAGAGCCTGGTTAAGGAGAACGCTTTTGAAGGGTAAGTCGCTGTGCATTCAGTTTACAGTGAGAGCGCCACTCAGAATACAGCGGTTAGCTTTGATGCCATTTTAGAAAAGTACCTGATAATATTCCCGGAGAAAGATGCACGTCTTAATAGCAGTTATAAAAAAATATCAAGTCCCTAATGTCATTACTTATCTCAATACAAGTATTTCAGAGGATGAAGGAATGTCGCTGCCGTGGTGTGATTAACTGGCTGTATGGACGAGAAAGCTGTAACAAACTGTGGATGTAATATTAACTATGTGGATTTGGCACATGATGTCATACTTGGGGAATGTCACACAAAGTGTGTTTTTTCCCAACATTCAGACTTTAATATCTCTGAAACCAGTCAACTGGCTCTGCCTGTTTAAACAACATTATGTTCACACCTCGTGTGTGAGAAGCTGAAGTAAAATATCAATCCCCCTACATGCAACATTTCTACAGTTCTCTAGATCTGCTGTCAAAGATCACACATCCAATTATTTTAGGGACTCGTTCTGTATGAAGTTGAGCTGCACTCCTGAGAGCCTATATTCACAGAACAAAAAGTCAAACACACCCGCACCTCCATACTGTACTTTGTGGTGACATAGCCTCTCAATACAGCTTCAGAGCTCATTACATTGCTGTGGAAAATCATTGATAATACAGATAAATGCTGTGGAAAAACGTGGATGCATTCTGAGCTAGGTCACAAAAGGTATGACCCTATTATGCTCGATGTGTGGCGCGCTGACTATGACATCACGTGTCTGCCTCTCAATTTTTGTAACCTGAAGCGTTGAGCAAGGTTTAAAGACACGAGTGTACGATCGTGTCGGGTTTTCCCGTCATTTCAAGGATATTTCACTACAGAATCGCAGAGACATACAGAGAAGGAGACGTAGGAACAGTTTGAAAACCTGAGTTTGTGGGAAAAAAAGTCTCGGCTTCTGGTTTTGACAACTTCTCATCCTATATCAGCGCTTATGTAGTGATATTGTCTGACTGCCGACACCTGTCATTCAGGAGAATACTGCAGCAGCTTCATGGTGAGTATAAATACGACTGACTGTGAGTTAGTCTTGATGCGGGGAACGAAGCGACCATTGCGGCGGGTATACTGGGGCCTTAACATTGAGGTGTTTCCTTTGAGACAGAAGACGATGATTGTGAACTCTCACCTTTCTTGTCACTTTGTCATTCACCTTAAGCCTCACTAAAGCAGTGGCCATTGACTGTGAGATGGTGGGAGTTGGGCCTGATGGAGAGGACAGCATCTTGGCACGTGTGTCAATTGTGAACCAGTTTGGGAAGTGCATCTATGACAAATATGTGAAGCCCACCGAGAAGGTGACAGACTACAGGACAGCTGTCAGCGGCATCCGCCCAGAGGACATCAAAGATGGTGAGAGAAATGAAATGAGATGCAATGAACAACTTAGAGTCCGTAAGAGGAAGTGAATAGAGTTTTATGTATTTGTTTGTTTCTTATGTGTTGATTGTGACGTTTTTCCATCTGCATTTGTCTCTCTGCAGGAGCGGATGTACAGATTGTACAGAGGGAGGTTGCTGACATCCTGGAAGGGAGAATAGTGGTTGGACACGCCATACACAATGATCTAAAGGTAGCATGGATGTAATATCTGAAGTGAAACAAATGTAATATTTTTCAGCCTGATGGCGAGCAGCCGCAAACTATCTCCCGTTGCAGATTCTGCTCTTGGATCATCCGAAAAAGAAAATCAGGGATACTCAAAAATATAAACCATTTAAGACGATCGTAAAGGTATGACGCAGTCACCAACGTCTCAACAGTTTACGCAGTGAATGTGTGAATGAAATATAACTGATAATGAGGTGTTTTTCTTATTGTTTTAGAGCGGTCGACCCTCGCTCAAACTTCTTTGTAGAAAAATCCTCAACGTGAAGGTTCAAGAGGGCGAACATTCATCTGTAAGTCATTCAAAAAATTCTTTAAAATCATCAGGAGTTGAGCCACCGAAAATTGGCACACGGGTACATCTTTGGCCCCTGAAGGCCCTGAGATATTATGATATAATCTCGTTGCTTAGCAACCACCTAACCACAAGCTAAAATGGTCACTTTTCAGCATTTTAGCACTTGTAACATCTTACAAAAGCATCGTGTCACTTTATTTTCATGACAGCAATGTTAGTGATACTTGGGCTGATCTTTGCCTGTTGCTCCTTCTGTCTCTAGGTCCAAGACGCACAGGCCACCATGAGGCTGTACACACTGGTGAAAAAGCAGTGGGAGGCAGGGATTAAAGCGAGCAGGAAAAACAAATTCTTGGACAAGAGGAGTGAGAGAAAGGCCAAGCTTCCCAAAGACAAGAATCACTGAGGATTATAAGAGGACAGATGATCTCCTGATCAGAGCTGACTGAAGTGATCAGAGGTTTTGGATTCTTTTAAGAAGAAACCGCAAGAGTTTTTTTTTTTTTTTTTATTAATGTGAGGGATGTTGAACCTGTGACTGTGTAAAAGCGTGACTTTCCCGAGCTTTTGTGAGCTGTGGCCCAACAAAAAGCGCGTTAAATGCTTTCGCAGATAGTGACCCGTTTCATCAGCGCGAGTCTCTCAGGGAGATCGTTGCTGGTTGTGAAAGACTTTGAGTTGCAAATCAGGAAGTTTTGTTCCTCAGTGTGCGAGACCGACTCATGCAGGGAAGAGAGCAAGCTACAGAACAGAGTCTTTATATGCAAACTGTGTAAAAATGTCTGTTTTTAAAGTATAAATAAAACAAAAGATTTTTTTCGTGTAATTCTGCTGTGAAATTTTTTTTTCTATCATCAAGATCTAATACAACCCCAGGGACTTTCACAGCAATGCAAACTGTCTTTTTAAAAACTTATTACATTTAATGCAAACTAATGCTAAGACATGAATTGCTGCCTCATATTTAGTTCATGATTACTGAGGAGTGTTCCCCTTCTCTCTGACAAACAGAAAAGCATTAAAAAGGACAAACGTTACTGTTTGCTGTGACTGCAACCAAATGTGCAGCTTTAATCATTTATTACTCAAATCCAGTATTTCCTTACGTAATCCCGCCCATGCAGGCCTTATCTTGAAATAGTTTTTTTTTTTTTTAACTATGTCATGGTGATAAAGTAAGAAATCCCCTGCCTGCCAGCAGTGTGTCAGCGTGATTTGCAGCCCGGGAGCCGATGCACTCTGCGCTGTACTTTATTGAAATGAAGCACACGCCCTCGGTCTGCAGCCCCTGGGCTCTAAATTAGGTTCTCTGTGGGTTTCTGACAGGTAGTGTGAAAGCTTCAGGCAGCACCGCAGATGCTATTGTGCCCCTATATGTTGACACAAGATGGTAGCATGACTTTGTTTTCTGTGTGTGTGTG
>VURO01021270.1:0-49787 GCA_015108175.1 Pelvicachromis taeniatus
TAATTTATATTACATACAATAACATATCAAGAACAAAAGCAACTTCAGCAGCGATCACATTTTAAAGGATAGAGAATACCTTTCTCTGTATAACAAGAAAAAATAGATACAATAGATATATAGGAACAGAAATGTTTTTATGTGTAATGCATAGCTGTCCCAGTACTTTTATCCTTGTAGTGTATCACATTCTCTCAGTAAAGTACAGTATTTTACTCTTCCCAACTAACCACCTTCCAGTTTGGTTTCAGGAAAAAGACACCCTAGGTACTAAGTCCTATAGTTTTTTTTGTCTTGATTGTGGTCTCTCTCGGTTCTCTTCCCTTTACTTTCCCCTCCCTATGTTTGGTTTTGCTGGACATCTTTTTCCTGTTAAAAGAGAGTTTCTCCTTCCCCCAGTCACCAGTGGTTGCTCACAGGGACTCACCTTATTGTTGGGGTTTTCTCTCTAATATTGAAGGGACTTTACCTGACAATATAAAACACCTTGAAACAAATATTGTTTTAAAGTGTGGCTATACAAATAAAGTTGAACTGAATTTCTTGATAGTTGACATCTACTATGAATGATTGTCATAGTTTTTATAAATAGACAAATAAAATATTAAATTAAGCATATCAGACCCTTGTCAATATTTACAAGATAAAAAAATCCCTTTTTATCTTTTTTGTTCTTTTCATTATCACAGGTATGGATGATAAGTTAAAGCTGGATACTTTGCTGAAGGATGGACTACAATCAGAGTTAAAGCTCCAGCTGCATCTTAAGGCTCTTAGAGAGACCCTGAAACAGCAGCTGCAGGAGACAGAAAGGATGCAGGTGGAGGAGCTGCAAAAGAGGATTCAGCAGAACGCTCACCTGTCAGCCGATTCAGATAAAAATACTTCAGGAAAAAAAAGCCAGACAGAGTATGTTACCTCATATTATTATTTTTTGTTTTCTTCCACTTAAAATTGACCTATTTCAAAGAGCTGTACTGTTTTACAGGATGACAAGATCTTTCTTCGAAATCCTAAACACGTCCCACAAACCTCTACAATCAGAGAGGCCCAAAACCTCATCCTCTCAAGCCTGGTTATCTTTAACAGATGGGAAGGGTTGTTCTGTCAGGACTCAAGCGTGTGAGCGGTTTCCTTTAGCTAAAACGACACAGCTGATCAAAGAGGAGGAAGCTGAGGCTGAGTGTCAGAAGAAGTTCTCTGCTCTTCCTGTCCCCAGCTACATTTACATTCATCCCATCTACCAGGACATGTTGGAGCACAAAGAGAAAGAGAGGAAGGAGTGCCATGAGCAGAGGAAGCAGTTCTTGCTTTCCATTCAAAAGCCTTTCAGCTTCCTGGAGAGAGAAAAGGAGAAAAGGGAGAAGCTGATCGCGAGGTTAAACCAAGTTGAGCACGATGTGAAAAACGGTGTTCGAGTTAGAAAACCAGCTCAGAAAGAAATAAAAGACTCCCCAGACTCTGAGACAAAAGGTTGGTTTTCCTTTTCTGGTTTTGGTTTTATGAACAGATGGATTATAAAGGGCACTTAGTATTAATGTAACTGGGTTGTGATTGTATCGGCAGCACTTGGTTAGCACTGTTGCCTCACAGCAAGAAGGTCCTGAGATCAATTCCACCATCAGGCCGGGGAGTTTGCATGTTCTCCCCGTGTTTGTGTGGGTTCTCTGTAGCTGTATTTCTTCACAAAGGCATTTGTGGGAATAGGTTAATTGAAAACTAAATTGCCCATAGGTGTATAGGAGTGACTGTGAGTGCGACTGGTTGTCTGTCTATGTGTGTTAGCCCTGCGACAGACTGGCGACCTGTCCAGGGTGTACCCCACCTCTCGCCCCAAGACAGCTGGGATAGGCTCCAGTGCCCCCCGTGACCCTGAAAAGGATAAGCAGCTGTGAATGGATGGATGGATGGGTTGTGATCATTGCAACCAGGTAAAGCATACCTGCAACTTCTTGTCTTAGGTTGCATATATAAGTAAGTTTTAAACAGCCAGAGTAATTACTATAAAAGCTTGAACTGGCAAAACTCTGAGATCAAATAATGAATTAAGACCACAATTGTAAAGAAATAGTAATGTAGCCCAATTGCACAAATCTGAAAGAAGCCACGCTGCACTTTAATAAACATAAACATTAGACATCACTGTGAATGTTTTAAGGAATCAAATTTAATTAAAATCCAAATATTTAATGTAAAAACCCTTTAACACTGTACTGTCTGACGTTTTCTTTCTATTTTGACATTCATCTAAAACTTTAAACAAAAAAGGTTAGTTGATTCAAATCAAGTTTTGAGCATGTGACAGAACAACAGAAAAAGTAGCAGTGCTTTTGTGTGAAGCTGCTTTAAAGTGAAGATTTTCTTTGTCCACAGTGAAAGCAAACTGGGTGATTAGCTGTATTTCTTCAAACTTTAATTAAGAGTTTTTAAGTGGAAGATTTCAACTGTTATTGTCTCATATTTGTGCATGCATACAGTACACTCTAGGCAGTGAATTGGCTAAAGTGTATACCCTGTCTAACTTTATTTAGACCAGGAGGAAGTCTGCAGGAAAGTCCACTGTCAGGCGACTGCGAGGGAGGAGAATCCTACTCAGAATGGCCCAAAACTTCGTACAGCGGAGCGCACCAGGAAAGAAAAGCTGAGATTCTTGGACGAGAAGCCTAGTTTCCAGCCCAAAATCATCCACGAGGTCCCTGATTTCAGCATGTTGCACAAGGCCTTGCAGACTGAGAGGCTGAAGAAAATGCAGAGTAAAGATGTGACAAAGTGTCAGCCATTTGTCCTGAGAACTTCATCTCGCCCAGCAAGGCAAAGCAGGACGAGTCCGGTACACTCACAGGTAAAACATGTTCATTGCTTTTTATTGGTATTTATTTCTTTAGCTGCTTTTGGACTCAGTTGTGATATTATGTGCTCATTTTAATTTAGGTTCTCTGAACGTACTAAAGTTGATGTTTTAACTCAGATTGTTCAGATTTTTGGAATATTTTTTATTGGCCAGGCTTCTGAGAATTTATTGACTTTCACTAAACTCAATTTTAATGGATAATCTCTGTATTGAAGCAGATGCAGATTTCAGAAGTTTTTTGAAGTCTCTTCCCTCTGGGCTGCTTCATGGATAGTTTGAGACATATCCACCCACCTTTTTAAAAAATAAATCAAATCAGTGCCCTTCTCTTTTTCTTAAGGAGATTTGCGCTGAGCCACTTCCTCCTCTAAAGCCTCCACTGTTCAGGGTGTTATCCTGTTCCATTTAAATTCGTTCTTATTTGACTCCACAGCTTTTGGCAGCTCTGCAATATAACATATTCCCATGGTCCCACAGCACAGTGTTTATTTCACAAAATGTAACAAGGGAATTTGACCAGGTCACATTTTATTTTCTGTGACTTTGAAAACAGTGTGTTTTATGAAATGAGATTTATTGCATGGTTTGAGGCCTTGTGTGTTATTTTTTTCGCGGCTTTGCAAACAAGTCTCCTCAGTTGTGGAATCGTATTGCTATTTTAAAATATCTTCAGGAATCCATGTTCAAAAGAGAAATAATTCTTCTCATGTTTCAAAGTTTTTCCGACTCATGATTTGTAACCTTTAATTCAAGTCGTGCTTCTACAAAGCCGGATCTTGAGCCATATAATATTTGTTCTCTTTCCATCCCTCAGCTCAAGCAGCATTTTTTGAATGAGATATACTTGTGAATATCTCATGTGAATAAACACTACCAGTCAAAAGTTTGGACACTTTCTGATTTAATGTTTTTTCTTTATTTTAATGCATATTTGCCTTGCAGATTCTCACTGAAGGGATCAACATTATGAATGAACAGATATGGAATTATGTAGTAAACAAAAAAGTGTGAAATAACTCAAAGCATGTTTTATGTTTCAGATTCTTCAAAATAGCCACACTTTTCTTTGATTACTGTTTTGCACACTCTTGGCATTGTTTTGATGAGCTTCATGAGGTCATCACCTGAAATGTTTTTTTCAACAGTCTTGAAGGAGGTTAAAGAGATGCTGAGCACTTGTTGGCACTTTTGCCTTCACTCTGTGGTCCATCTCATCCCAAACATCTCGATTGGGTTTAGGTCAGGTGACTGTGGAGGCCAGGCCATCTGGCGCAGCACTCCATCACTCTCCTTCTTGGTCAAATAGCGTTTACAAAGCCTGGAGGTGTTTTGGGGGTCATAATAATAATAATCCTGTTCAAAAATAAATGATGGTCCAACTAAACACAAACCGGATGGGATGGCATGTTCCTGCAGGATGCTGTGGTAGCCATGCTGGTTCAGTGTGCCTTTAGATTTGAATAAATCCCCAACAGTGTCACCAGCAAAGCGCGGCCACACCATCACACCTCCTCCATGCTTCACAGTGGGAGCCATGCATATAGAGATCATCTGTTCACCTTTTCTATGTCGCTCAAAGACATGGCAAGTGGAACCAAAGATCTCACATTTGGACCAAAGCACACATTTCCATTGGTCTAATGTCCATTCCTTGGGTTTCTTGGCCCAAACAAATCTCTCCTGTTTGCAGCTATTTGACCATAAAGGCCTGATTCACACAGTCTTCTCTGAACAGTTGATGTAGAGATGTGTCTGCTGCTGGAACTCAGTGTGGCATTTATCTGAGCTCTAGGTGCTGTTGACTTGCGATTTCTGAGGCTGGTGACTCAGATGAAGTTATCCTCAGTAGCAGAGGTGACTCCTGGTCTTTCTTTCCTGGGGCGGTCCTCATGTGAGCCAGTTTCTTTGTAGCGCTTGATGGTTTTTGCAACTGCACTTGGAGACACATTCAAAGTTTTAGCAATTTTCCAGAATGACTGACCTTCAGTTCTCAAAGTCATGATGGACTGTCGTTTTTCTTTACTTAGCTGATTGGTTTTTGCCATAATTTGAAACAGTTGTCAAATAGGGCTGTCAGCAACTTCTGCACAACACAACTGGTGGTTCAAACCCCATTACAAAGACAGGAAAGTCCACAAATGAACCCTGTCAAGGCACACCTGTGCTGTGCAATATGCTTTTTTAATGTAAAAATGTTCAATACTATGGGTGCAGTACTTTTATTTTTGGAATGCTATTTGGATTCTTACTAGCGAGTACTTGTATTACCACCCTCTCTGTACAGTGTTTTTATATAGTAAATACTATTAGTAGATTGCTCCATTCTCTGCTTTATTTAAATGTTTTATTTGCTTTATTTCTACCGCTCAAAAATGTAACTTGACCTGGAGAGCTTTGCTCAAGAATTCCACTGTGCATGACCTGTTGATCCTGCTGGTAAATGGCAAATAAAAATCTTGAATTTTGAATCTTGAAATATAAGACATGCTTAGAGTTATTTATCAGTTTGTCATTTGCTTCATAATTCCAAATATCTTGCTTCATATATTTAATGTCTTCAGTGAGTACCTACAATGTAGAAAGTAGTAAAAAAATAAAGAAAAAACATTACATGAGAAGGTGTCCAAACTTTTGACTGGTAGTGTATGTTCACTGAAATTTGTCTGGGCGGATGATTCACATGAGAGCATTAAAGGCTAAAAATAATTATAGCAGTAATTAGGTAAGAATAACAGTAATTTTCTCTAATCCAAACTTTGTGATCAGTGAAAGTTGCATCACGTCTTCCTTTAATGTGTCTTGTGGCTTTTGTAATTATCCAATTACCACAGCTCTGTTTTATGATGCTTGTCAGAAAGTTTAAGGCCGATTTTTAAATATTTTACTGACGTTACAAATGTCTACTGTACATTTAGCTTAACTGTTACTATATTTCTAGAATAATCACATGTAATTGCACTAAATTATCTTTTACTGTGTGATATTTCCGGAAGATACTTAAGGATTTTTGTTAAGTAATATGAAATTATTCCTTAAGCTGTTATTGCCATTAATCTTTTTATTTTTCTGTGACTGCTTAGTAGGAGGGTCTGAAAGCGATTGTTCTCACAGTAATTGTCATTACACATAAAAACTAAACTACCCTTTCACACAAGTTACACTTGTTGGCAGCAAATGATGGTCTTCCTTAGTTCATTTAATCTTGCATTAAAAGCATGATCGAGACAAAAAAAATGCCAATCATTGTTCTAGTTATTCTTGGACTCTAATATATGGAAATATAAACTCACTGCCCACCTTGTTAGATACACATAATAGACGTCTTGTTAATATAAATATTAAAGCCACATTTGTTATCACATGGCAGTCATAGTCAATGCATTTAAACATGCAGACATGGTCAAGATATCCTGATGAAGTTCAAAAGAAGCATCCGAATGGGAAGAAAGGTGATTTTTTAATGTGGCATAGTTGTTTTTGCCACACAGGCTGGAACTGCTGATCTACTGGGATATTCCCACACAGCCATCTATAGGGTTTAAAGAGAGTGGCCTGAACAAAACAAGACATCCAGTGAGCCACAGTTCTCTGTGTAAAACTGACTTGTTGATGCCAGAGGTCAGAGGAGGATGGCCAGACTGCTTTGAGCTGATAGGAAGGCAACAGCTGCTATTTACAATCAAGGTTTGAAGAGCATCTCTGAACCTACAACACATTAAACCTTGAAGCAGCAGAAGAACACAATAGTGTCCATTGTGTTCTTCTGCTGCTGAAGAACGGGATACTGAGGCCAAGAATATAGCCTAGACAACATGAAATCATGAATCCATCTTGCCTCGTATCGACAGTTTAGCCTGCTGATGGTGTGGGGAATATTTTCTGGTCAAACTCTGGGCAACCTTCAATTGAGCATTGTCATTTAAACTCCACAGCCTGCCTGAGCGTTGTTGCTGACCATGTCCATCCTGTTATGACCACAGTGTTCTGATGGCTGCTTCCAGCAGGATGTCACAAAGCTCTAACTGGTTTCTTGAACATGACAATGACTTTACTCAAGTGACCTCCAATCACCAGAACTCAGTGCAATAGAAGACCTTTGTTTTGCAATGGAACGGGAAGTTTGCATCATGGACGTGCAGCAGACAAATCTGAAGCAGCTGTGTGATGCTATCATGTCAATATGGACCAACATGGGGTGGCTGTAGCTCAGGTGGTAGAGCAGGTCATCTACTGATCGGAAGGTTGGTAGTTCGATCCCTGGCTCCCCCAGTCTGCATGCCAAATATCCTTGGGCAAGATATTAACCCCAAGTTGCTCTCCGATGCATCCGTCGGAGTATGACTGTGTATGAAAGTTAGTTAGAGCACTAAGTACACAAAAAGTGCTTGTATGAATGCGCGTGATTGGGTGAATGTGGGTGTTGTATAGAGCGCTTTGAGTACTCCGGGAGAGTAGAAAAGCGCTATATAAGAATCAGTCCATTTACCATTTACATTTTTGCGAAATGTTTTCAGCACCTTGTTGAATCTCTGCCATTATTAATTGAGTCAGTTCTGAGGTCCGATCCAGTGTCTGGTGTGTGTACAGTGATACATTTTCAAAAAATTATTAACTTATTAACTTAAATTATTAAGCTAGTCAGGCTATGTTTGATGGAGAGAAGCCATTACACGTGCTCTAACACTGCAATGTTTATGCTATAAGTACTATTTTCTTCATATTATTCAAATTCTTTTTTAAAAAAATGCAACATGATGGCCAACTATTTATTTGGTTTTGATTTCAGCTAACAAAATGATCTTATGAGTTTTTTGTCTCTTCATCCACAGGCGGAAAAAATGAGTAATCTCAGCAGAAGCAAGTCACTCGGGGCTTTAACATTAATATCCACTGACACACTGCCCACATACATCACAGACGCTGTGAGGAAGCGCTCTACAGCCATCAGGTGAGTTGGAATATTTTAGGATGACAGCAGATCTTGTCTCACAGTATCCTAAAAGGAAAAGAAAAGACTTCATTATTGATGTACTCATGTACAATTAATATAATTAATATTTTTTTTCCCATAATGAGAAATGAAATTAATGAGCCTAATCTTTCCTTCAGTTAGTAATGCTGGTGTTCACTCCGGTGCTATTAAACTTTTAACTTAGATACAGATTCCATGTATCACAATATAATGTCAGACATTTTGAAATAACCAAATAGAAAATGGTTTGAGGTAAATAATAACTGTGGAACCAGTACACATCTATACACGCTAATACATAAAGTTGACAGAAACATTTGTTAAACATAGTCTCAGGCCTTGTGTATGAAAAAACAGCCTATTTTAATGTAAACTGTTGTCTCCCAGATTAATGGAGGATTTTTAGAGCTGTTCAGTGAAAAGTCCTTTGCTTACTTTCTCTAATGTCATAGTAAGCTGTGCGGCAGGGTAGGTTAGGAGCCAAACGCAGGACTCTGAGACAGGAAGCTCAACTAAAGGCGGCAGCTTTATTGCTGGAAAATACAAATTAAAACTAAGTACATGAACGCTCAAAAGAAACAAACAAAAGATGAACTAGACTTGACAACTAACACCTAGATATGACTTGAGAACCTGGAGCTTACTCAAGAACACACAGCAAATGTGGAGAATGTGACAACTAACAGAGGGAGACTGAGCAAAACACTGAACAAGGGACAAGGATTATCAAAATAAAACAGGAAACATGACAAATACGTAGACAAAGACGAGACACGCGAGCGTCGCACTGTGACTCGGGGGAATGAAAACAGAGACAAGACTAAGAAAACGCAGGACAAGACTAGACTCTGAGGGAGGGAGAATATAATCCCAAAGGACTGAAGGAAAACAAAAACACACCCTAAACATGTTGAAAGAATAACTAAGAACCTAAGAGCTACAACCTAACAGAAACAAATGATCAAAAGAGAACACTAAAGTATAAGAAAACCAAACAGATACTCAAACAGAATAACTCAACTTAGCATACTGTTACACCCAAAACAGAACACCCCAAAATGACCTGGGGCCATGACAGCTAAGACCTGATTTAGGCATCTAGGTAAGTGCCCGACGTTGTTACCGGCACTTATGCTGGGACTTTTATGGGTATATGTCCATCTAGTTTGTCCACTTCTTTGTGCATTCTCTCACATTCATTCCAATAGTTTCAGCAGTCTTCCTCCAGGAATTTGCTGACGTTATTGAGTCCTTGCACTGATGCGTCGATTAAGTTTGGTGGAAAAGTAGCTGGAAGTGCGCCAGAGGACTTGAGGGTGCTGAACAGGACAATCACAGTAGTTGTGGGCTGCGCTGACCATATGTGTACTTATTTTCACCTGGAGAGGTGAACGTCGGGTTGGTTTTTGGGTTTCACAGGGGTTTGTGACTACAACGTAGCTATGGTGACTCAGTAAGTCAGCGTGACCTGCTGGGAAGAAAAAAATAAACTTGGCTCTACATAGTTTCAACACCTAAACCATGAAATGATCTGAAATGCGGACTATTTTTACCTGAACAGAGCATCAATGGAGATGAGGGACAGTAAGAATCAAGAGAGTGCGGACTGGTTGACGAACTACCAAATGAGATCCCAAGCAATGAAGAAGACAGTAGGCCTCCATGCAAAGTTACTGGACCCACACAGCAGCTTGAAAGAAGTGTATAACAAGAAACTACAGAACCACCGGTGAGTTCTGGATAAGTGAGACTATTTATTCTGCAGTTTTACATTTCACGTCACAAGAACCACATATGCCTGCCACAATAGTTAAAACTATAATCTCCTCTTACGTGAAGGGAGGCTGATCAACAAAGAACGAAGGATTACATGAGAGAGTTACGGGAAATGAAGGCCCGAGTTAGTGAACGGCCTTATCTGTTCGCACAGGTTAAACAGGTAAGGAATGCCTGAACGTTACTACATGCAGTATGTGACATACATTGAGTCTAAGTCTGAGTTTTCACTGGTAGAGAAATGCGAAAGCTCACGCGGAGCAGACATACAGGAATGAACTGAAGAAAGCCGGACTAAAGGAGCAGTTCATCGAAGAAAATGGAGACGCGCTCATATCTGAGGATGACCGCAGCGCTGAAGACGACATTCGAAGCAGGTATGCAGCGTGAGAAATTGTAGCAAGTTTTGTTCACCCACTGAGTAATACCACTGTGTCCGGTAAAAATATGAATAGCACTGCTGCTGGGAGAGCCAAGGACTTCATGTGGTTTGGTCATATTGCATTACATAATTTTCTGAGCTTGCTCTATAGTCTTT
Organism: Pelvicachromis taeniatus; assembly: GCA_015108175.1. Taxonomy (NCBI): domain Eukaryota; kingdom Metazoa; phylum Chordata; class Actinopteri; order Cichliformes; family Cichlidae; genus Pelvicachromis; species Pelvicachromis taeniatus. The sequence continues at coordinate 10,138 of VURO01021270.1, forward strand.
AGAGGAAAAAAAAGACCATTACCGTAGCCAAGTAAAAGTTCGATGTAATTACAATATAGTCATTTTCTAACCCAACATGTCTGATTTAGGGAAGAAAATGGAGGAGATGGGGAGAAAATTGAAGATGTGGGAGAGAAGAGCGTGAAGTCCAAAGGGGAAGAAATGCCATGATCAAAAAGGTTCAGGCGGCACAGAGTTTTGTGGCCACTCCACTAGAAAACAACACCGTCCTCAAAAATGATTCATGTCACTGCTGACTGTCCGCACCAAATGTTTGATAGTTTAAGATGAGCAGCTATAAATCAGGAAATCGCAAAACATCTGGAATTTGCAATCACAAATGGAAGGAGATAAAACTTGTACATAAGTGACTGCTGTCGGTTTTACAACACTTTCCCCAAGGAATATGTAAGCTGTAGTTTTGAAGATGATGCGCACGATACTTAAATTTGCTTAAATATCAATGCTTAAATTCTAATGCTTATAGCTGCATTTTACTTTTTTTTTTAATCATGTTTTTGCATGTTTTTAATTGAACAGGTCCTGTTAGAACACCAGGCATCTGATGTTGGCTTTTCTTAGATTGTCGGGTTAAAGTTCCCAGTTATTTCTACAGCCACAGTGCCACCTAAATAAACAGTCCTTACCATGCATCTGCATTCACATAAACTATCTCAGTGGTCTGTCTGCATTTCCACATCAAATGCTCTTACACACTGGCCTCCGCTGTACTCTTGTGCTTTCACAGCTGACTGCCAGCAATTTGAGACATCAGTTTTACTTACAAAGCACATGGGAGTGTTTGAATATTTTTACAAGCATAATCAATGGAGATCAGTGCATACCTGTATGGTTTTGTAAGCTGGTGTGCTGTGCTTTGAAGTCAGTGTAGTAAATTCATATTAGAAAATATAAAAAATCCCGAAGTGGTATCGCCGTCATTATATGCATGGTTTAAAACACTTAGATAGGACCCCCCTAAAAGTTGATTGTGTTCATCTGGACGTAGCGTTTTCAGTGGGAGAAACGTTTTGTTGACTTCTTCAGTCTCAGCTGACTGCAGGTTTCCCCAACCTTATAAACAGTACATTGCATAATGATTGGTTCACCCCAAGGATCGGGTCCCCCGACACAAACAGAGTAATATAGTGTGAGCTGTTTAGTGCCAGAGGACTGCCAGGATTTATACATCGGGGAAACCAAACAACCTCTGGCTAAGTGGATGGCACAACATAGAAGAGCTACCTCGTCAGGCCAGGACTCTGCAGTCTATTCACACCTACAGGCCAGTGGACACTCTTTCAATGATGAGGATGTACACATCCTGGACAGGGAGGAACGCAGGTTTGTGCAGGAGTCAAGGAGGTCATTTATGTGAAAAGGGAAAGACCATCTCTGAATCGAGGAGGGGGCCTAAGGGTACATCTTTCACCATCTTACAATGCTGTGATTGCAGCCATTCCCCAACTCTCTGTGAATAGTACTCATGGCCATTGATCAGTGGTCTTTGATCAGTAGTTGTTGATCAATGGTCATGAGAATTTACATATTAATAATCAAGGAACTGACCTCCCAGCCCATTGTTCCTTCAGTGGTGCTAGTTTCAGTCATTATGGAAATGTACTGTTTATAAGGTTGGGGAAACCTGCAGTCAGCTGAGACTGAAGAAGTCACTTGGATGAGTGATGAAACGTTTCTCCCACTGAAAACGCTACGTCCAGATGAACACAATCAACTTTTTGGGATTTACTTACCTGGATAATTGAGCATGCATCAAGACACTTAGATAGGAGTTAATATAGTCTATTTAGCTAGAGTGAATTTTTATGCTGCAAGAATTGCATGCAACTCACAGTAGTACTGTTCAGATGTCTTCATATATAAGTATCATCGTGAGGAGGCTCGTGACCTCTGATCTTACCAGCGTTGCTGCCACATTAGCCATGGAATTGTTATAAAAGTCCAATTAAAAATGCTGTTTTCAAGATTTGCATCTGATTAATTTGCTTTCTAACCTCTATCTAATTCAGACCCAGGAACTGCCAAACAAGTCCAGGCCCTTTTGGACTCCTTATTTGGTCAAGTTCCTGGGCCAATGTAAAAGAAGGGGAGTCTTGCGTGATGTTTGAAGGATGCGTTGATTTAACATGACTAAAGAACAGGTACATTTTCTACATATACCTATATTTATTTTCCCAACGTTAATTTATTAATATTGTCTTTGAATGATAAATTGATTGTATTTAATAGTATTAGTAATTGTTATTTCCTGGAGTGGGAGGAGCTACTTCCTATATTGGTGCAAGAGCCCAGTGCAAAATCGTTTCTTAGCAGCTTGATTTAGCTTTGAATCATCATCCTTAAGGTGGGACTATTTTTCATTTTGTTTTCTATTAAATGTTTTTTCTTCCATTTGACCGACCAGTCTGTGTTGTAAATATGGCACAAAAATCCACTGCTGTGAAGAAAAGAGGGGGAATAAAAAAGAGACCAGACTGTGGAGCTGTCGGCAAGCCGCCGCCGCTCAGCCACACAAACACAGAAAAAGAGAAAAATACAAAATGTTGTCACATAATATGTAATAAATAACAACCAGAGAGTCTCTTCTTTGAAATCTCAAATATCACAGGATTAAGCTTCAAGGGCTACATCCTGTCAGGTTGTCATGGGAACCATGTATCCCTCCTCACTCTGCCAGTATAGTTCATTTAGGAGAAAGCTGCGCACCTCTGATTCCCCGATGCAAAGCTCAAAGCAAAACAAATTGCTTTCAACCTGTTAGATAATATCTGAGCGGGAACCTGCATCTGTGAAATGCGATGGAGCAGACGGCTGTGACAACTATTTAAACAAGCTGTAGCTTCGGATATGTGTGGAGGCTGAGAAGGAAACAAACACATCCCATTTAAATTAATGAGAGGCTGCACGCTTGGCTGCTGAATGTTATGATCGCGCTGTTTAAGGAGTGGCTCTGCTCGGCAGATGAACAATATAATTTCACCGAGGTGGTGCGTGCAGGTCTCTTATTACTCTAGCCGCTGTGCAGTATTAAAATTCCCACACATTTTATTTTTCAAATGCATGTGCTGCAAATTTAGGCAGTTGGGGACACATCCCAAAATAGATAATGTGGGCCTTAAATGGATTGTACCTGCTTTAACCCAGCAATTGCTCTGCGCAGCGTTTTTACTGTTTTCTTGTTTATTTTCACTTGATTACAGTTTAAAAATCCAGTGGCTAATTTTTTGGGGTTAAATGCAGTGCATGTTATGTGTGCATGGAGCATCTCTGCATGTCTCAGTCCTCGGTTCACCTGCAGGAGGAGCTGTGTCTCGCTGCAGCTTATCTGAAGCAGCAGAGAGATATCCCTCTTTTTCTCCTTCAGCGGCATGAATAATATCCCCAGAGCTGGAGAGAGAGCATATCAAGAGGCAAACAGGAAGGGGAGAGAGAGAGATAGAAGCCTGTGTGACAGATAAGATTGTGGCACAACTTGTCTTCCTGACTGCACTGTGAGCTGGGGAAAGAGAGGAACAAGTGCACCAGAGTGTCAGGCAAGGCTGCTGCCTCCACACATAAACACTCACACACACACACACAGAGAAAAAGACAGACCCCACAGCACAGAAGCACCAGAAGGAGTTCAGAGAGAAGACTGACCTGAAAAAGGTACAGTATGATCGTGTGTCTCGAGCTGAGCTGAGCGTTTCTCCTGCACCAGTGTCCCCACCCTTACACTATATTAGCAAATCACTCACTTGATGCTCAACTTTGTTTTGCAGGTGGGTTGGTAGAAGTTTTGTCTGTGGATTCCCTCAGATGCTATGGCCGTCCTCCAACTGATCGTGTAGAGGAGTTGAAGAACTTATCTTGTGATTGCAGCCTGAGGTAGCATGGAGGAGCTGTCAGGGAAAGACAAGGAGCTGATACGAAGCAGCTGGGAGAGCCTGGGCAAGAACAAAGTTCCTCATGGTGTCGTCATGTTCTCCAGGTAATTTTCTACCACGATCAGCATGAAACAAATGTAGTAAAGGATGCAGTTATTTAATTTTTTGTACTGGAAATAAAGATTAAATATTTAAGCACTCAAAGCACAAGTGATAGGACTGTGTATTGCTGTTACCAAATAGCAGCAGTGTAAATAAATGTAGCACAGGTGTATATCCTTTCCTGCACACTTTCCACATGCACCACGGACCGGAGGCTTGACTTGTTGCTTGGCGACAGACTGCAATAATCCTGCAATTTACTTTGAGACAGCTGCTGCTAAATCAGACATGGGAGATGTGTAGATGTTTGCTTTGTAGATTGATTTTTATCTCTCTGTGAATGTTTGAGGCTATGTCATGTGTGTACACCTATAGAATAGCGTTGTGTTTGTCTGTGGTAGACTGTTTGAGCTGGACCCTGCGCTCCTCAATCTTTTCCACTACGGTACAAACTGCGATTCCACACAGGACCGCCTTGCCAGCCCCGAGTTTCTGGAACACGTCACCAAGGTGAGCTCTGTTCACTGCAGTGACCGCCACAAGTACACAGACATGTTAAAGTTTAGTTTGTTGCGATGGCTCTCTGTTTTTGTTGTGCCTGTGGCCTCAGGTGATGCTCGTGATCGACGCAGCCGTCAGCCACCTGGATGACCTTCACTCCTTGGAGGACTTTCTGCTCAACCTCGGGAAGAAGCATCAGGCAGTGGGAGTCAGAACGCAGTCATTTGCCGTAGGACCAACATCTTATCGCACAACTCTGCCAAAGCAATTTCACGAGCGAATGAGCCGTGAACACTTTCTCTTTTCTTTTCTTTTTTTTCCTGTGTGCTTTGCAGGCGGTGGGTGAGTCCCTTCTCTACATGCTGCAGTGCAGTCTGGGCCCGGCCTACACAGCACCGCTGCGTCAAGCCTGGCTCAACATGTACAGCATTGTGGTAGCAGTAATGAGCCGAGGGTACGCCGAGAATGGCGAAGACAAGGCCGACTGAGGCGCCAGTCGTTGTCAAATCATCAAGTTGGTTGCCATGGAATAAGGTTGTGTAACTTGCAGCATTGTGGCTTTAGCTGCTGTACATTTGCTCTGTGAGTGAGGTCGCATAGCGTAGCGAACGTGTGATATAGTTACACATTTTTCAATTGGACCAGCGAGTCACAGAGCGTGTTTCCTTTGCTGTGGATGTTTAGCTACCAGGCAGGGCTGTTTGTACAGTTTCAGAGTGTGAGTGGACTGTAATACGAATGCCTCGTACTGAGAAGAAACACTCGTGAAACTGTGGAAGGATTTTGTTGTGGTTTTTTTGTATATAATGGCTTTGATATATTTATCCAAATGATAACAGTGGCTGTAGTGGTGTTTGTGGTGTATCTTAAAAGAGTTGCACACGTGTGAAACACTAGCTGTTATTATGATTAGACATCACACACTGCTCAAACTGTGATGGTTACTGTGGCCAGCAAGGGCAGCTCTTTATCTAACTGGAACACAGTGATACTTAACAGAACGTGTGGGACAATGCAATGTGATTTTACAGAAGAATATCAAAACGGTGTGTTTTTTTAAATCGATATTACATTTCATGTATTTTGAGTGACTTAGTCATTTAACTTTTAAGCTGCTGAGGATGAAGAAAAAACAGTTTTTTATCATTTTATTCAATAGATTCCTGACAAGAACTGTTTTACTCTCTCTGATAGCTTTCTTTAGTTATCTATGACTGTTAAGGCGTCCAAGTGCACCTTCCTCGACGTGGCGTGCGATTTATTTCAGTAAGCTTCTGATGACTGTTAAACTAAACTTTAACTAAAAGACTGTTATCTGACTTTTAGAAACTGAAAGTAAAATAGCATCTTGGAGTAACATCTTTGTTCCTTGGCTATCAGTTTCCAGTTAATATTAGTGTAAGTAGTAATGGTGTATTGTAGTTGCTTAACATACTAATGCCTATTAATTGCGATGATGTGGGTACAAATGTAGTATTACCTCAGCTTTACAGGTGACAGTGATCAGTGGTTTCTCCAACTTAAGCGGTTCTATGAGGAAGTGAAGCTGGAAATAAATATTTGTTTTCACTTCAGACACCAAACAAACTTACTTAAATTACTGACACAAAGCAAGTGATACAGAGAAACTGTTCTGACTGTATGTATGTGTGTAGTATTTATGTTGCCATAATGCCCTATGTATCGTCAGTTATTTACATCTATGGCCATAATGCCAACTAACTTAGCAACAGTGTGCCAAGTATAAGATAATAACACCACACAACTGTAAATCCAAGCTGCTGATATGTGTTTTTTCTTGCTTCAGTTTATATTTACAAAGTTTATTTTTATATTCTGAATTGTACGTGCATTGATTTTTTTTTCTTGTCATATATAATATGACCTTCAGATACATTGTACTGTGTAGATTTTGGTTAATGAACCCAATACAAGAAAACAATGTGGCAAATCTGATACTTTTAATGAGGTTTCGGTTCAAAGAATAGCAGATATATAACAACTATATATATATAATAAAAAAAGATGTGCAGTTATTATAGAAAAATATAAGAACAGGGCTTTTTGTATTGTTATTGTGTGTTTAGTCTGTTCTTTCCAGGCTACAGGTGTAATGTTTGTACCCTAGCTGTGTAGTTGCTGTGTTTATTGTTTTTCTTTTCTTAGTCTCAGTACGCAGCCCTATGCAGGTTGTTGTTCTTCGTGTTTTTAATTACCCTACAGTAAGTATTTTTAGCTGGCACAGCTGGCGTCTTTTTAACATCCAGATGTGTATATATTGGCTGTCTCACTGTCTACCTCATCATTATCAGCTGCTACTCAACAGCGATGACTTCACCTAGTTATCCTTCAACCAAAAATTATTATTACAGTTAATACAAGCACACACTCTTTGTAAACTGGATTCCATCTCTCACTTTAAATATGTCATGTGCTTACTTGAGACTAAATAAAGTGATCTGTGGGTATTTTACTGCTTACTGAAGTCAGTGTGTTTTCCTCCTTCTCTGTGTGTTGTCACAGACTGATTACGATCGCAACACAGCGGTCAGGTTTTGAAATCAGTCACACAATGCCTGATTTCCTTCCCACTGACAGACCATCTCTCAGAGTTACATAAGATCCAAGCGTCGAATGGCTCATCGCCCCCCCTGGCTTCCGAGACGAGGGCGACTTCAGCCCACTTACTCATGCAACTGCACAATGTCACCTCAAGTATGTTTTCACTTTTTTAACAGAATCCATTGTGTTCTTCACAATTTGAATCAGTTTATCTTTCCTTTCCTTTATCCTTTCCTTCAAAAATGGGTAAAAGCCGTGCAGATCTTGGATGCGTTTCTGCTTGAATATCAGCTGAAGCCACAGTTATCAGAGGAGTGGGAGTAGACAGGAGGGTTACGATGATTTACCCTAACGCAAATATCAGCTCATTTCTCTTTTTTCTGTTGTGTCACTATGAAAGTCGCTGTCTGCTCGGCTGATGGTGGAGCAGCTGACTTGAAACTTACCCGTCTGTCTGCCCTGCCAACAATATCCTTACTCTCTCTGCAAGAGTCTGCCGGATTTGTGTTGGCCTCTTGCTCCATGTCAATATCAAAAACAAAACTGAGCTTCATGCTGTCTCTCATCTCCCGGTAATGGATTGCAACAAAGTTCAATAAACTCACATTCACTATATGTTTATTGCCTTTATGGTTTAATCTGTTCCTCTACTGTTACAGACTAACCTTGTAGCTTATTGCTCTGAAGGCTGTCGTCTGGGGAAAAAAAGTCTGCGAGAAAAGACAACATGCATATTTTTAGAAAGTCTGCAATGTGTTTTGGAACAAAAAAAGGAGGGGGGGGGTATTCATTGTTGTCATGGCAACTGTAAGGTGATGGTTGTATATATGTGCGTTTGAGCGAGCGCGTGTGTTTGTTTTTGATGAAGGAGGAAAGCGTTGCATTGCTCAATCACTCACTCATCGTAAATCCTTCAGTGGAGAGGAGTTGGTGACAGTGACTGTGCATGTGAGCTCGGGCTAATAAGATTTGCTCCGATGGCTCTCTGGGAGACTGCAGCACAAGTCTGCCAGGCAGCCATCACAAGCATGAGAATGAGCTATCTGTCAGCAGCTGCTGAACAGCTACTCCTACTAAGAAGTAGTCTTTGAATTCCATTTTCTGCCTGTCAGTGGATCAAGCTCATTCCTATGGAAGATGTAGAGAGAGAGAGATAATCTAAACAGTAAAACCTATAGTGGGACTACAAATCAGATGGGCACTGTAGTTTCTCACACAGGATAGTGGATTTATTTGGGACTGTTTGTAGTTGTTGAACAATACAACATGGATGTATTACATCTTATTTATACAGGATTAATGAATTGGTCTTCTACAATTGGTAGTCCAGAAATATGACAAAAGGTATATTCTGAAATGGCAACCTCTGTGGCTGAATTAAGCCAACTAGCACTAATTGTCTTTTGAGTTGCCTCCAAATTCAGTCCCCGCAGACCCACATATTTAATGTTATAGACTGTATATAAAAGATGGGCTTGGCGATCAACGTTTCTAACAGTAAAGTCTCATTTTGAGACCTCACAGTTTTGGCTGGTGCCATGTTGGCTCTTTCTATCCAGAAATGACCACATCAGGAAAGAGGGTGGAGTGCTCAGTCGCCAACTGTTGCTGGGAAGTTTGGTTAGCACAATCATCTCTAGGGTTTACAGAGAACGGTCTGACAAAGAAAAATTATCCAGTGAGCGGCACTTCCCTTAGCCTTGTTGATGTCAGAGGTCAGACGAGAATGGCCTTACTCCTTTTAGATGATAAGAACCGCTGAACCACTTGTTACAACCAAGATGAATGCACATGGCAAACCTTGTAGCAGATGGGCAACAGCAGCACAACACCACAGCTACTCCTGTTAGCTAAGAACAGCGAACTGAGGCTACAATTCACTCAAGCTCACCAAAATTGGATAACCGAAGACTGGAAAAACATTTCCTGGTCTGTTGAGTCTTTCTGCTGTAACATCTGGTTCCTAGGGTCAAAGACAACATGAAAGCATGGATCCATCCTGCCTTGTATCAATGGCTTGGGCTGGTGGTGGCATAACGGTTTGGGGGATATTTTCTTGGCATATTTTGGGCCGTGTAGTATCAACCGAGCATGATTTACTAGTTAACATCTAGTGTATCATATTTATGACAAAGTTAGTTTTTGAGACTTCTACATCATCAGTGTGATTTTTTTCCCACTGAAAAAGATAAATATAGAAAAAGCCAGATGTAGTAAATATGACACAAATTAAAAGTTATATGTGGAAATTCAAATTGAATTATTTTTTTAAACTCCATTTTCAAAAAATGTGAATTTTCAGGCCACCATTTAATATTTCAGGCTTTAAGGGGTTAAAAACACAACCTGACCATGACCATGTCCATACTTTTATGACCACAGTGCGGCCATCTTCAGATGGCTGCTTTCAGCAGGTTAATGCAACATGTCACAAAGCTCAGATCGTCTCAAACTACTGTCATGAACATGAGAACAACTTCATGGTTTTCTAAGGTGGATTGAGTTCACCAGAACTCAGTGTAGCAGAAAGGGAGATTCACATCATGGCTGTGCAGCTATTGTGTGATGTTATTATGTGAAATGATATATTACCCATTTAGATTATAGTGTAAGCCCTTAAGTTTACAAGAGTTTTTTTTTGTCAGTTTCTTCTTCTTCTTCTTCTTCTTCTTCTTCTTCTTCTTCTTCTACATCATCAATGTAGAACACACCTTAAGTCCTAAATAAATTGCACAATACATTATTAAATGGGGAAAATATGATACAAATGTAATCTTATACATGCAATAAACACTGAATTATCTGGCAAGTTATTTATTATATAGGCTGTGACCTCTTTTTCTGACATTGGGTCACTTAACATTAATGCTGTATGATGCTTAAAATTTGGTATCAATCCAATACCAAGTAAATACAGGGCCAGTGCTGCAGATACCAATACTGATATTGTTAACCAATAGAGGCAGGGGAGGGCAGTGTGTCATAATTTATGAATCATCATCAATTTGCAAATTCTGAACACATTCTAAACAAATCACTGTGATTTGTACGTTTTACAATACTTAGTTAACACAACCAAACTCACCTTTCAGCTACTCGTCTATTTAGAAACTGGATTTTTTGGAGATCAGGAATTTAAATGTGCCCATCTCTAAAGCACTTTGGGTCAGCGTCTGTTGTTTAAATGTACTATAGTCTATAAATAAAACACAGTTTGCAGTCAACACAATTCATACATTCAGACATTTTTCATAGTGCATATTTAACACAGTTCAGTGGGATACATACTGAACTTAAAGGATAGAAAAAAAGTATTGCTCCTGTCGTGCTAGTATCGATCCAGTACCAATACCAATGTTGGTATCGATTCTGTCAATATTTGGATCGATCCGCCCACCTCCACTTCACATTTGTTTGGCTTCCTCTTGTTAGATTTTGGGGTCTGTGAACTGGGTTCCCTCACTGTTGTTGCATTTTAATGCCAAATCCAAAACTCGTGCTCCAGTTGTGGTGAAATTCTAGCATTTTTTAAATGTTAATTAGCAGTCTGTGAGTTTGCCAGCAGCTATTACAGGGCTCCGACACAATCTGTGTATGTCCTGAAACGATGAGCGATTTGCATCCTTGATGCCAACAAAAGTTATGTGAAAGGAATGTATTGTAGACCTTTTCAGCCATATAAGGCTTTCCCTGTTTGAAACATTGCCTCAGTTAGCAAAACAGTCAGGAGAGGGTTTAGTCTGAAAGTAGAGAAAGACAGTGTGATGTGACTGAATGTTGAGCAGCTGCTAACAGGTCCTTGTGGGGGGGTGTTCTGTTAGCTATTCCAGGGGCAAAGACTGAAAAACGTTCACCCTTAAACCAACATGGAAAACAAAAGGTCTCTACAGTGCTATTAAATTTGAAACTTAATACTGGACAAAAACCATGTTTAGAAGAAGATTGTGAGAAGAGCTGGAAAGTACAGCCACTAAATCGACATTGTGGTAATTGTGTTTTGCCAAAGGGAACAATGAACTTTCTTATATAAGTCAGTTGGATACTATAATATACTCTTTGGGAGTTAAAATACTAACTTTTTGAGCTGCGTTTGTATGTTGACTCTAAGCCATATGGGAGTGACAATATGGTTGCAGCAGGAGGGAGAGATATTTTCTATTCTAAGCATCTGGACAGGGGAAAGCAGATGGCAGACCACAGACCCAGAGGAATTCACCTTTCACTGAGAATCATGTTATCTGCAGTTGCCACAGGTGACGACGGAAATGTCATCCGTGGCGTTTCCTCACTCTGTCTTCGTTTGTGACTGTGCAATGAAGGAGTGCCGTGCACGGTGGCAGTCTGGTATTTTTCCGCTCTGCAAACTGTTTCGTACAGAGAAATTCAACCAATCCAGTCAGTGCAAGATGGTTCATACATTTTCATTATTTTGCTGGAAAAACATCTTTTATCGGCATAAGAATTTCCACTGTGGGTCGACTATGAAATTTACTCCCATAGCCACACTCTGATGTGGTTTCAGGGCCAGTGAGCTCTCTAGTATGAACAGGTAACTGTCCAAAAAGTCATTTATGTGAAGACACTACGCACCTGCATTCATGTCCAACATTGTTCAGAAATAAGCCTGGAAATGAGAAGAATCACTGTTATCAGCTGGTAGTTTTTAAATGAGTAGCTTAACTTTTCACACAGTTTCCTGCCCAAGAATATAATTGATGTGTCCATTAAAGCTCCAAACACCTGCTCTTACCTAAGCTTAAGAGAATAAGAGCAGATGATATCTACATTATTTTCTAACATAAATACAATTTTCTAAACTAGTGTGCAAAATATGTCTTTGCACATTTCCTAAAGGAATCGTATTCTTATACCAGCGCACTCACAGCGGCTCTTCCATTTTCCACATAAACTCTGACTCACTGTGTCTGAAAAAGCTTCCATCACAGACCACAGCAGAGAGTAACAAAAAGCTCATGGCACAAGATGAGTGGATTGAGCTGAATTCATTTTAATCTCAGATCACAGCACTTCACTTATAACAGATGAAAACTCATTAGCCTGACAGAGATCAGTCTTAAACACAGTCTGTCCCTAAACCTCAGACTTCTTGGAGATAATAACAGCCCACTTTTACAGCAGAATAAAATCTGAAATAATGTACTTATGATACACATAATTTATAAATGAAGCGCAAAAAGCATTGGGCACGTCTGGAAACCCAATAGACCTCGCTTGGCCAAGCTGACTGCATATGAACAGACATGTCCGGATGCAATAAAACTAGTAAAGCATGGGAACGGACAATCCCTCTTTGAATGGCCATTAGAGCTAAGAATACCCCATTAGTTTTTATTTTGTATTTTTCAAAGGAAAGCTCATTTAATGATCTGTGAAACAAGCTTCTAGAAGAGAAAGCCATGGGACGTTTGCAGTTCGGAGACAGAAAATTTGAGATGCTCTTTGATGTTTTGTTTTTTTTTAACTTCCTGATCTTCTACAGTGGCCACTTCATGCACGCTCTGCTCCCAGCTTTCATCTACTTTATACAGCATAAGCAACTACAATTAGTTTCCCTGTAAAACGAGCAAAATACATTTCATTTTATGAAATAATGGGCCATTAATGTTATTTAAAGCATGACTATAAGTATATCATGATGCAGTCACTCAGACAGAACAGAAAACCGATTATAACTCACTCTACTTAACAACCAGGAGCTTTTCAGCTGCTCTGACAGGAATTTTTATCAACAACATAGGAGTCACTGTTAATCAAAGACAAATCAACATTTAGAGAACCCCGTCATACATAATGTATGATCCAAAAATAAAGTAACCGAGAAATAAAAAGGTCTTGATTGAAATCTGTGACAAGGCACCAACAAGTACACGATACAAAATATTGATACAACTACAAGTCACGCACTCATTTTTAACCTCGCAATCAACCATTTTGATGACATTCACTTGCTTTCTTATTCTACAGCTTCTGATCTCATCACTTGGGTCTTCAAGAACAGACCATGTTTGCGCAGTGGTCTGTGATCTGTTCATCTTTAGGACTTCATGTCCTACAAGTACGCAGGATGGTGTAAGTTTTGAATGAATGGATGACAGCTGAGCAAGTTAATGTGCTGATGAAGATCGTGTGATATATTCAAAAGCTCTAGATAAAGGTAGAGGACCTCGTGTGAAGATTGACTGTTAATATCTTAGTAGAATAAGCTCACTGCTTGTATGTTTGTTTTATTCTGAATCAAGGAAGCATTGGCTGTTAAAAAAATTGAGTTTTGGGTTTGTTACGACTTTTTATCTCTTGGTTGTTTAGTCCATGCAGCATATTTCAGGCCATGCTGGATTGTCACACAACAAGGGTATTTTTTTTTCCTTTTTTTCAAGGCACAGCAAAAGACGTGAAAAAAAAAACATTCAGTCAGATGGGGAAATTTTTTTACCCGCTATAAGGAGATTTAAAAGAAAAACAAAACAAATTGACACAAAAAACACGAAGTTTAGCACATATGAAATGCATACCTCATTTAGATGATATATAATTAACATGCAGTGATGTGTTACACAGCATAAGTCAACTGGAAACAGTATGATAGTGCTTTTTAAAAAAAAAAAAAAATTGTCTGCAACATAACAAAACCTAATTTTAGCACTGAACTATTTGACCAACACCAAACAAAATGGAAATTTAGGAAAGGCTTTGAGTTGTTTTGGTTAACAATACGTTTTTTCTGTTCATTTTGTTTTTAATTTTCACAATTAAATATATGCAAATGTCATGGCTTTAGCTGTAACACAGAGTGTAGTTAGTATTTCAAACAATTAGCAAAACCAAATAAATGGCATATTTGGAAAATTATGTCATTTCAGGATGTGCTTCTATTATACTCCATGTCTTCACAACTTAAAGGAACAGCGTCACATTTGACAAAACACTTTCTTGCCTGCACTTAGATGTATACATTGGTACCATAGTAAGTTAGCTTAACTTAGCAACTGCCGTCTCTGGTTTTAAGCCAGCCGTTTCCCCTCCCTTCAGGTCTTTACGCTAAGAAAAGATAGTTTAAGTTTGTTTGGGCTAAACTAACAGACTGCTAGCTATGCAGTAGCTCAGCACAATATTATACGTTCACGTGTTTTATCAGGATGTCTTTAGGAGTGCTTAATATGAGGTCAACACAACCTTAGATGATCTACAACGCATGGCATATTACACTTTGTCATTACTGATTAACATAAGCAAAGCAGTGTAAGAAAGCACACCCTTACTGCTTTCTTAGGAATTAAAAGAGAAAGTTCATTAGAAGTTAGAAGTTCATTTCCAAACAATTTAAAGTCCATTAATCTATAGTGAGAAGTGGAAAACATTCAAGACAGTTACCAATCTTCCCAGAAATGGACATCCCCGCAAATTCAACCTAAGGTAAGACCAGGAAATCAGAGAAACTGCAAAAAACCCAAGAGCTACATCTCAGACTGACCAAGTATAATTTCTCTGGAAGTGTTGCCAGGAGAAAGTCTCTTGTTTCTAACAAGAACATGGCAGCACAGCTTAGATTTGCCATATTGCTCCGAACTTACTAAAACTGCAAGACCCCCGGAATGATGTCCTTTGAACAGATGAGACCAAAGTGGAGATGTGTGCCTACAATCCACAGTGAAAACCAACCACCTCAACTAATCATGATGGAGGTGTGAGGATGTGGGCTTGCTTTGCAGCTAAAGGGATCTGAGCACCTTGCAGTCAATCAGTAAACAACTCTGTATAATGAAGTGTGTTAGGGTCAAATCACGCAATAGGGCAGTGATCCAATACAAAGCAACAAATCAACAACAGAATGGCTGAAAAAGTTAGGAATCGGTGTTGGCCCAGTCAAAGACCAGACCTCAGCCTGAATGAAAAATTGTGCATAAATGAACACCTCAATAAACTGAAGCAACACTGTAAAGAAGAGTGAGTCACAATTTCTCCACAATAATATGAGTGACTGATACCGTTGCACAGAAAAGGATGACTTCAAGATATCACTGGTAAATCGCTACTGAATCATGACGTGTACTTAGTTTTTCAGAGGACTGCTTCTGCATTTTGGCTTAGTTTTTGTTAAATAAATAATGACCTGGTGTAATATGTCATGTGTTGTTCATCCTAGGTTATATTTATCTCATTGTATCACCTTGTAAAGACAATATATTTTTTTTATTATGTCCTTATAAATAAAACCTCAGAACTGAAAAACATATAGTTTCTTTTTGCCACGACTGTGTACCCAATCAGTGTATACAAGTGTCCCCTTGGGGCCAAGAGATCTAAATTAACAGAAGGTAAAATAGGGGTTTTGTGAGGGAAACCAAGTGCTCGCCAATTTTCTGTGTAGACCAGACTCTCGATGGTGCACCTACTGCACATGCATTCTTCAGGTGAACTTGAAAAAAAGTATTATAGGAATAACTGCTTACCAGGGTGCCTGTGTGTTTTGTCTACAAATGAACATGAAGTTTCTTGGCAACAAAACCCTGCAAAGTCACTGGTTCTGCCTGTAGTAGCCCTTTCTCCATGTTTCAAGTCCCCAAGTTTCAGTAATGTAACACAAAGACTTAGAAAGACTTAGACTTAGTTTGACATGTGAAAGTACTTTCCAAACTATACCCTATATAATGCCCTCAGAGTATCTCGCTATGTCTAACAGAAAATTAGTGCACAATCAGTGGTCATTAGCTCCAACATGTGCAGTGAATGGCTGCACCTTCCCGAGTGTGGTTGTGGTTGAGGTCCCTTCCTGTTAAGAAGTTCTTTTCCCCCACTGTTGCCAGTTGGGGTTCTCTGATACAGTAGTATATTGTTGTAGTTTTTGTATTTATAATTTATAAGAACATGTAAATATTTATCTAGAAACAGACGCTAGTAGTGTCTGCAAATTGTTGTGGGTTTTTTCCATTTTGCCCATTCAAAGTCCTCTACACAGTATCCCCAATATAAGGTGGACAGAGAAGCAAAAGAGAGACTAATTCTGGACGCAACCAACAATCTCTAGCTCTAGGCTAGCCATTTCCCCCCGTTTCCAGTCTGTGCTAAGCTAAGCTAACAGGCTGCATGCTTTATTTTGTTACCAAACCATAGGGCAAGAAAAGAGATAAGCAGATTTCCAAAAAGCTCAAGCTATTCCACTTTGACCATATGACCAGTTGAAACATAATTAGGTAAGGTTTTGATTACGATGAGACATCTCTGCAAATCATTGTACAACCTTGAATTCTCCCGCCCCCAACCCAAAGCACAATATCAATGACACCAAAAATACTGTAGCAAAAATATCAACCTATTGATAATAGTTACAACAAGCTTCAGGTTGAGTCAAGCTGCTTGTGCCTCAGTTTAGAGTGTACATATATTACAGTACATCTCCGAGTTACATTTGGCCCTCCGTCCGTCTGTCTGCTCTCTCACTGCAGATGGCTTCACAACTAGCTGCCCTCACCCTCAGCCTTGCCGAGCTCTGCTACAGAGGAACCAGATATCACCTATGCCCAAACCCCT
The DNA here is from genome assembly GCA_015108175.1 of Pelvicachromis taeniatus. Lineage (NCBI taxonomy): Eukaryota > Metazoa > Chordata > Actinopteri > Cichliformes > Cichlidae > Pelvicachromis > Pelvicachromis taeniatus. Next base: position 26,739 of record VURO01021270.1, read on the forward strand.
CTGTCAGTCTGTCAGGGCAAGCCTGCTCACACCACCCACTCTGATGGGAACTTTCGCCTCCGCTCATTTCCAAGTGGCACAGGAAGGATAGAGTATCTCTGACTGAAACCCTAATGCATTTCAATGCCAGTCTGCATTACTTGGAACCTTTTTAATTTGCAAATGAAGCCTTAGAAGAAGACAGAGTCCGTATCAGCATCTGATCATTTAGCTAAAAGAATCTGTACATTTAGCTTTATGTTATGTTCTGTGTGTGTCTGATGGGTTCGGCAGATTGTTTAGGCAAATGGCTTTCTTCTGCAACTGTGACGTTTAGGAGTATTTAGCTCCTGTATTGTCAGGCTCCTTTACTTGTCAGGCTCTTCAAACTTTCTTGCAAGCACAGTCTAGTCTCAGAGTCCGAGGCAGCAGCGTAGTTGGAGTCTGAGGTCAGTGGTGAAAACGCAGCATTGCGGCATTTAGTAATCTGTGTTCTTGAGCTGAAGGACACGTAGAAGTCTGATTTGGGTAGAGATTTGGTGTTACTGGTAGTCCATGGAGCTGTCCACGAGCGTGGTGGAGCAATAGATGTCTGGTGGGTCTTGGAGCTCAGTCTCACGGGTCTGGGTGTGTTCTTCCTCTCCTTCTTCCTCCTCCGCTGGCCCATGGTTTGAACTCTGAGAGCTGGCCATGGCGCCATAGCTGTGGTGGGCTGGGGAGGGCATCGGAGTCAAAGCCAGCTCTGGCTCCAGCAACACGGATGCCACAAAAAGCTGAGGGAAGCAGATCAATGCACATTTCGGAATTGTGTCATCCAGTAAATCACTTTATTCACAGGCAGTGTATGCATGGTTTAAAATGGAGCTAAACAGGACACCTTTCACATGCCATAACTTGCTTTGACCACTTATCTATCCCACATGCAGATGGGTTATCAAAAAGCTCTTAACTTCTTTCTCCCGTGAATTAAAAGTTTAAACATCCAGAGCACCAATACTTGTTACTATTCCCATGTTATGGATATTACATTGGTTCAACTTTTGTTATGTCCCAATTAAGAGAAAAACTGTGTTGAACATAAAACAAGATTTTGTCTTTCATTGTGACACTTGCAGTGGATGTAAAATTGATTTGGTTGCAATTTCTTTATAGACCTCTAGTGCGTTTCTGAAAATTTCATGTAACAAGCTTTTGTACATAAGAAATTATGATGGACCAAATATGCTGGAAAAGAAAAAGTGCCAAATTTCAGCTCTCTATGAACTTCTAAGTCCTTTAACCAGGAAAATGTTATTATATGAAAGTATATTTTGCATGCCTTCATATATATTCTGATAGTCAAACTTTTTAGTTATATTTTTGATTATATATGGAATGGCCCCTGCTTGTCTTCTGAGGTTGATTCTGTAACAACCTTAAGAGCATATGACTCTCAGATCTCATGGAAAACTAAACAATCAAATCTCACTCAGTGGAAATCTCATCCAGCACATAATCCACTGATATATTATTTTAAATAACATAAGCCTTCTCTGTCACATTTAGGTCTCTCTCCAATAAAATACGCTTTAGTTGTGTATTGGCCAACAGAAAAAAAAATGGTACTATACACTGGAGGCGGTGGTGGATGTTACGGTACTCCTGTCTGCATCAGTGAGCGTCCCGTCTGGCTGATCAGACATCTGAAACAAAAGAGACAATGCATGGGAAAAATATTAGTTAAAATTCAGTAAAAGTCATCTTCAGCTGATCTTGTCTCTGTGACACTTGGTGGCGCTAACCTGGTAGCTTGTTGACTTGTCTGGTTGCTTCCTAAGGCACAAGCGGAAGAGGTAACAGACAATACAGAAGATGTGGGACACTAAAGTGAAGAGGGTAATCGGATGCATTGCACCTGTGACAGTGAAAGGGAAAAACGTGAATTACAATATCACAGTATCCTGATCATCCATCGATCTTTATGAATTTTTATGGCAATGATAATTACCTAATCGGAGCACGGAGAAGAAGAGCAGCCAGAACATGCAGAGAATGGGAGCCACGATGACCTGGCTAATGGCTGCTCTGTGGATCCTCTGGTTGAGTTTGGTGGGAACATAAGCATAGTAGATGTTGTATCGATCGACCATGTGCTTCAGTATCGCATAGAGCAGACCTGGAAGGAAAAAGTAAAACAAAAATGCACTGACTGATGAGTGTCTGCAGCATGAAAGAGAAACAAATGTATCTGATCAACTTCGACATCATACACAGGGTTTGATAAATCCAATGTGGATGATGACATATAAAAAAAGCAGAGAGGGTGTTTGTCTTCTGAGTCCAAAATGGGACTTGATGGGAACTTGATAGCTGAGGCTCTGGCTCCCATTCTACTTTTGGAAACTCTAGGAACCACAAATAAACATACAGTAAGTGATTTGTTGTATATTATGATAATAAAAGCTCTGACAGATGTAATGGGGTGTGAACACTCAAGACTTTGTATGTCAGGAGTAGGATTTTAAATTAAATTATGGATTTAAGAGAGGAAATTAAAGATGCTAATATGGGATAAATTCAACCTCTCTTTCTAGTTCAGGCATGCCAAACTCATTTTACATCATAAAGCTTTGAACTTAGATAAACCAGACCAGTGAAAGACATTTAACTAAACATCTAATCCCTAGGATATCTTAAATAGAAGACAATTCTATTTAAGATATCTACATGTGATGTGTTCAATGTATACAATTACAGGAAAACAAAGTTTTTGTTAATTTGCAGTTATTTTACTGTTTTACGGCTGGAATGTGAAAATCTATGTATTCATTCAAATTTTTTCACCGCCTTCAGGTGAGTCAGATTGGAATCTTTGGCAAACAGATTTTTACCCCCGGGCCTTATGTTTGACACCCCCGTTTAAGTCCCTGTTTTTGATCAATTGGAAGATAATATGCTTTTGAAATTTTTTGCCTTTAAATAATAAAATGGAAATATTGTTTCCTTGTAGTTCTTGTCAACTAAAGCAGATTATTTGTCTTGGGCTTCTTTATCATATGAAAATTGAAATATAGAAATGCAAGCAGACACGGGGTTTGGTGCATGAAAGGCAGCCTGTTTTGGACTGACGATTAGATTGCAGAAGTAAATAGAAGCTCGGTGCGCACCGGGCAGAGACAGGAGCAGAGTGGGCGTCTGGCTCACAGCTTGCCGTGTCTGGGTGTCTGGGACTACAGCAGCAAATTCACACAGTCTGCATTGGACTGGCAGGCAGCAGAGGAGAGTGAGGTTACAGTACGAGGAGACACAGCATATACACAAACACGACTGAGACGGGACGTGTTGGGATGCAGATGGCTGAGAAGAGAGGGTGAGAAGAAGAGGTAGATGCTGATACAAGAGCATAGTTGTATGCTGCTCACCAAAGGGTGTAATGATGGGACATGTGATGCTGTAGGTCATACTAACAGCAAAGATACACATGGTCCAGGCGTACTCAAGGCCAAACTGGAACTCATAAGCTTGACTCTGCGAAGACAAAATAAACACAGCTGGCTTCTTAAAGTTTAAACCAAACAGCATGTTAAGATGCCAAGATAAGCACCAAGGCTCTGCTTACCCTTCTGACATGAATCCGCTCAGCTTGGGATTTTGCAAAGCATAGGCGCAGTGCGTACACCGTCAGGGCAGGGATACGTAGCAATTCCATAGCTGTGCCAATCAAACTAGATGTAATCACGTAGTTTACAAAAAATGCACCGTTGTCGGGAAGAAACACACACCTGCATTAAGACACAGACAAGAAATGGGCTGCGGAGATTCTTTTTGAGATTCAGTTTCAACCAAAAAGTTCCCATATAACAAATAAAATAATAATTAAAAAAAGATATCAGGTTTCAATATGGCAGATTGCTTCTACAGAGCCATCTTCTTGTGCATCTCTGGTGTGCTTTCCAGTTTTTCCCCAATCCCAAGTGAAGGGAGACTGATGACTGTGAAAGTCCCATTATTTCAACTCTAATGTTCTACAGTTAAACCATGGACCTCAAACTATTACCCGCAGCAAATATCAACTTCAGTTTCAAACTGACCCTGCTTTTTTTTTTTACCTGCAACCCCAGTTCTGAAAAATTTGGGGACCTTCTGTAAAAACCAAGAATACAATGATTTACAAATCTCCTAACCCCATATTTTATTCACAATAGAAAAAAAAAAACATATTCAAATGTTTAAACTGGCTCACCAATCTGCAGAAAACTCTAGAAAGTGTGGAACAATTTCAGAACAATGTAAAATTGTGAACACACTGAATATCTTACCATATTCAGTAACAACACAATCAAAAGATTCTGAGAATCAGGAGAAATCTCTGTGCTCAAGGGACATGGCTTGTGCAGAGATGTAGCGATTTCCATGATCACCGCAAATCACTGCATGGGCTCAGGAACACTTCCAGAAATCACCGACTATGGACACAGTTTGCTGCCGTCTTCTCGGGGCTAAAGCTTTAACATTTCCTGAGGCAAAGTGGAAAACTGTTCTGTGGTCAGACAAATCAAAATGTGAAATTCTTTTTTTGGAAAACATGGACTAGAGAGGAAAGCGACCACTCGGTTTGTTATCAGTACTCAGTTAAAAAAGTCTGCATTTCTGGCGGTATGGGGGTACATTAGTGTCGATTTGCAACTTGCATATCTTTAAAGGCAAGAGAAGACTCCAGTGCTGAATTAACCTTCCTTGCAGTCCAGACCATTCACCAACTGAGGACATCTGGCACATCACGAAATGAAAAATACAAAAAAGAACAGCCAGGGCTGTTGAGTAGCTAGAAACCTATATCAGACAAGAACTGGATAAAAGTCCAGAAGCTGGTTTCCTCACTTCCCTGACATTTACAGACTGTTGTTAACAGGAGAGGAGATGCTACACAATGGTGACCATGATCCTGTCCGAACATTTTTGAGATTCGTTGCTGCCATTAAATTCAAAACAACCTAATATTTTTCTTAAAATTGTAAATTTTCTCAGTTTATACATATTTTATGTTCTATTGTGAATAGAATATGGGTTTGTGAGATTTGTAAATTATTTAATTCTGTTTTTATTTATTTTATTTACTTTCATTGCGTGACCTAAAAATAGCCCCTCAGCAGATAGCAGTGTGTAGCTGCACAAGAAGATAATTGTGACGGGAAAACAACGTGTTTGATTGAACTTCTTATTACATTTCAACAATGAGCATGATCTTACTGAAATTTTAAATCCTTCTCTTCCAGGAAGTTGACGTCAAAGAGCCAGGTGAACAAGAGGTCAAGGCTAGAGCAGAAATAAAATAGAAAAAGTGCATAAACATAAAAACCCAGCAATAATCAAAAAGAGATACATCGAAATGCCTTTAAGGGAAATCACTGTAATTGTACCTGGACAGACCAAGAGAAGGCAGGATGATGACCATGAAGACCAGCAAGAAAAAACACTTGTGCATCGTCACTTGATTTTCACCAGATCTGAGACATGAAATGAACCAATACCATGAGAACATCCAATGCATACTTTGCAACATATATCTAAAAAAAAGCACAAAACAAAAAATACAACACAACAAATTCACGAATTAAAAGCCAAATATTGAAAAATCAGTTGACTTTTGACCCATAGCTAAACTACATTTTTCACTACACTAAACAGTTGATTTGCATTCGGTCCTTCACACATCACGCCTGCACATGTTTGTGGGGGTGGTTATGTAAAGAAAGGGTGCTTATAGGTTGTTCTTATGTACACTTGTTCCTCCTTCTGCTAGTCACCGTGCATAGTGAAAACGGCGCACGGTGACTAGTGTTCATATCATTATCCTTGCACGGAGATCTCTATGACAACCTGCCCAGAATAACAGCGCAGGGAGAGTGACAGAGAGAAGGAGGATGAGAGAGAGGGGAGAGAGTAAAAGAGAGCGAGAGGGTGAAAAAGAAATAAATGAGATGGGAAAAAAGGAAAAACATTGATAGTTGAGAGGAAGAAAAGCAGCTGCACATAAACCCGTTTAAAGAAGAAAAATATTCACATTTCTATTTCAGATGGGTGAGGAGAGCGGTAGTTAATGACTACCCAGTACCTGGTCCAGTGGGACTCGAAGAAGGCGGAGTAGTAGACGATGAAGGGCAGGAGCACTGAAAACGCCCACAGCAGAAGGGTTGGGAAGAACTGGGTAATGACCGGGCTCTGCATTGGAGAGCAAAATGGCGATTGATGAAAGTGAGGCGGTTCACAGTGGAGCACAGATGTCAGTAAGTTTAAACTGCTCTGAATCTCTAACCCTCAGACTCTCCACGGGCCTTGTGACGTTGAACTTGTCCATAGTGTTGACGATGATGGCAGGAGTGGTGAAGAAGAAGAGCAGCAGGAAGAGGAGGATGTTGAGGAGGACGCAGCGTAGCCACCACCGAGATCCGCACACTGACAGGTTTTCCCTAATGATGGGAAAAATGACGAGCCTCAGTTACCAATCATCCAGCAAGACGAACAGGACAGTTAACATATTACCCTTCTCTGATGTACATGTAATTTACGTTTTGACATATGCCTGAAATAGCCGGATGAGTCTCTTCTAAGAGCAGTCCAGCGTACTGGGCTGAAGAGCAAGTTTAAACCAGCTCACTTCAAAGCCCAGTCCCTGCTCGTCCTCTCAACATGCGACTGCCACAGAAGATACAAGTTCATACGTAGACACAAACACACTGCAGTCCATCAGATGTGAAGCTCAAACAGTGAGCCTCCTTTGGTTAATCCCCCCATACATATGCAGCACTCACTTGTTACATAATCTCTGCATTTGCTTTCCAAGATTAGAAACATGCATAGCAGCTAATCCAATCGTGGATGCTGATTAAGCTTTAGACAATGTTTGAGATCTGCTCCTTACAGCAAACAACATACTGATAATCTTAAATGTCTTAGAAGTTTAAATTTCATAAAAAAGAAGAAGGAGTAGCAATGCGGGCACCGATAGCTGAAACATCCACAGTTTGTGTTATTTGTATAGTGCCTGACTATAAAGCAAACACAACAGGTGAAAGAACCAAGCTTCTCATCACCTGTGGGATGAATATAACCTGTTTGTCGCTATTCAGCTGTAGAAAATTATTCAGCAGAACAGAAACGTTTGAAACATTCACAAACTTAAAAAAGCATATACATATGACAATGACAGTAGAGTTTAAGTCTTTAAGTGACTTTATATTTGGTTGATAGAGACAAAGTACAATTAGCATGAAACTTGGGAAACACCACAAGACAGAAATACAGTTGAGTTATTACAACCACTAAGCAACAAAGGTCTGCCTGAGAGTTATGAGAAGAGCCACATCAAAGCTGTTCCACCAACCGCCCGAGCCTCTAAAACCAAAATTATGGTGATCAAAAGTATCAAAAGCAACACTGGGATCAAATAGTCCCAGTGTTGCATTATGCAAAGAGACATTTGCATAATGCATACCTCAGCTCTAAATAGGACCCTTTAGGTCCAACTTCACAAGCTAAAGCTGCACAGACAAGCATGGCTAAACCCACAGAATGTTGATCTAAAGTCTAGTCTTGATCCAGAGGTTTCCAGAGATACCAAATATGTCAGGCATAATTACAGGGAAATGTGTCTAAATGATGCACAAGTCATGTAAAATTGGATATTGTGCTCAAAATGTGTTTCTGTGTGGATTTCCTTTGGGTGCTCCAGCTTCCTACCACAGTCAGTAGACAAGCAGGTTAGATTAATACATTTCACGTGGTGTAGGTGTGAATGGGTGTCTGCCCAGGGTGTACCCAGCGTGTGTGCTGGATAGGTCACCATGGCGATATGTAGAGATCCAAATGAACTGCTCATTTTCTGATGGAAAAAGTACGCAGTTGTCAATTTTGAAAATTGAGACTTCAAAAACAATCAGAAGAAAATTCAAGAGTAGGATCCTTGAACTTTTTAAAATGACATTAGGGCATAAACACTGAATTCAAAGTGACAGTTCTCACCATATAATATCGCTTGGAGCAGGTGCGTAGCTGACGCCCCATTTGTGCGACTGCACCACAGTGCTGATGCTGGACTGCTGGGGCCTGCGACGACAGTTCACGCGACCGTAGTCCTTTACAATGCTGGAAACCAAAACAAGATGTTCAAAAAGAAATTGCATCACTACTCAGCAACGCCACCGTGAATTATGTGGTCACTCCATGCCGTGACTGCATCTGTATGATGAGAGAACCCATCAAACGCAGACCTCAGCGTCACGCTCTTGTTTACTCACACAGCAGTCATCCGCTCATCACGAAAGGTCACAAAGGCGATGCCCAACCTCTTCATGGAGATGCGGTTCTTCTCAGCATTAAACTCATCAGTCCGCTTCTCTTCTAATTCACTGTAGTATTGCTCTGCATCCACCTGCAGAAAGAAAGAAAAAAGAGTTAAAGGACATGTTGCTCACTTCATCTTTCCCTCTAACTCTGAGATTTATACTTGCAAAAATATCACATTGTTGCTTGCGTTTACCTATTTTTGCATCGCAGTGCCATCCAGTGGTGATTCTCTTCACATGCGCTGCAATTAAGTTGCAACTGTACACAGAAAACCATGTGCAAAACTTACCTTTTCAAAGCCGCATATGTCACAGCAGAAGATCTGAGCACACGGATGAGTCTTGATCATGATTTTTCCCTCCTTCTGGGACTTTGTGGCAAAATACAGCCTGCCTTTCATTGCCTTGCGCCTGAAAAACAACAGCGTCCTCAGACAAGAGCCATATGATCAAAAACTGTGATGCTCCAGTCTGTAAAAGCCGCCGTACCTCTCCAAGTCCAGCCTCATTAGCTTGTGGACGTCAAAGCAGAACCGGATGTCGGTGACAGTGCAGCTTGGGTAGGCCTCACTGTTGAAAATAGGAAAAGATGTTCATTATAATGAATTTTCAAAGTGTGGATGCGCATGAATAAAATAATAGACAGCTCTCCAATCAAACACAGGAAGATTATTTAATAGAGAAGAAAACATGTACTGGAAGTGTTTGGTGATGAGTCCTGGGTCAGAGATCTCCTTGGGTATGGAGGTAATCATCAGTGTCCGAGCCACCTGTAATAAATAACACAACCACAGTGTTACTTTTATAAATCTGCTATAGGTTTTTGTTTTAATGGCTCTAGAGAAGCTAATGCCAGGTTGTTGCCTATATAAACAAACTCTGATCCACAGAGATGAGCTGCAGTTTCATTGTTAAGGTTTACATGTTAAGGAAGGGAACGTTTGGACTGCCAGAGGAATTAGACTTCAAACTTCTCAGGATGAAGTGCACTCCCTTTGGTTATCCATGAATCTATTTCTTTTAATACAATAGCACTTGTTACTTTTCTTTAGTTTCTGATCAAATGTTAATAGTAATGACAGACGCATCAGTCCTAACTGCACTCAGTGTTAGGCACTAATCAGAGAACGCAGCAGAGGACATGCCAAACTACGTGGGTGAATAGTTGGCAGTTTGCAGAATTCTTTTAAGGATCTTTGTAGTCCTATAGACTAATAAAAACAATGATATCATTATTGATCGCCACTGGAAAGCCTTACTCTCTGCATTTAACCCATTATAAATATAAAGAGGAATGCAGCACCTAAGGATGGGAGAAGCCAGAAATCCAGAGCACATCTGTCTTCACATTACTTTTTTTTTCTGCTTTGTTATTTTTTCTTGTGTTCGATTTTTGAAACAATAAGAATTCAAATTTCTTCTGTTGAAGACCTTTTGTTTAGAATCTCAATAAACTGACTTTATCTCTTGCTGGATGGACCTTGATTGTATAAAGTATGATTTGATGGCGACAGACCTTCTCATCTTCTCTGTATTCCAGCTGTAGCGAATGGTGAGCCATACACAGCAACGTGATAATGAAGTAAACCAGAGCCAAGACGCTGTGCAGCCACAGAAAGCTGTCCCTTCAAGGAACATAAACAAAGAGAGCAATTACAGACAGCCCAGGTTTGCTCGCGGCTCTGGGATGCTTCATGAGATCTGATGTCATGCCTGCATTGCTGGACTTACTTTGCACTAACATTCGCCAGGGTTGTTCTTCCAAAGTTTTCGGGACTGTCTCCTGTAGAGATAATAAAACATGACCTAAAGCAAGATGTTTTAATTTCTGTAATGACTTCAAAGGAAACCCCTCCCCTCTTTTGTCTGGGAGAGGCCAAGAAATGAAGCAATGCTAGTATTCATAGAACATGTTTTCCGTCCAGTCAAATGAAATATCAGCCATCAAGTTCAAACATGCCTAACTGTGCTGTTTTAACTCGGGAACCCTTTGTTTGCCGTCACTATGGCAGCCTGCCTATGGGTGTTGGCCATTTTATTTAATGACGGTGACACACTGGTCCATATGATGACAACCAGCAGTAATAAAAACATTACTGTGGACAGCCCCGCTGCTCATAGACTTCATCCTGTTGTGGAAATGCTTTCTCAACACTTCCTACAAAATGAGCACACAACTGCCAAAAAGGCATTTCTGTTGCTATTTAGCAGCTTGTTTAGTGTGTCCCACCCCTGGCACCTACATGTGTATGTTAAGAGGAAATTAAGCACTTTCTATTTCTATAATCTGACTTGGGCAAGAGCTTGACGACTTGCCACTGGTATGCCAGTGACTCCCTTTAGATGAAGTGTAGCCTTTGTGCATGTAATCAGTGTTTATTTTGGTTTCATTGACCTTCTGACTTGTTTCAAGTTTTCAAGAGATCGGGTTGTTTTAAATTCAGCTGCACCACGGATTGTTAAAAGATAAAGTTTATGTGCATTTAACCAAACTTCTCTTCTTATGAAGAGTCCGGTGTGTTGTTATCGGAGGTTAAGGATATCCCTTGACTTTTTCAGTGAGCTAGCTAGACCATCACTTCAAGACCAAAATACCCAGGAGGTTCCCGGAAATGTTGACCGGCAGGATTACAGCCAAGGACAGCAGGGTAACCACTGTCATGAGCAGGATGATGTGGCGCTGAAAGGACAAATATGTCACGGCATCAATGCCACATTTACTTCGGATCTCCTCGTCCCTGCAACAGAAGAAAGTAGATGCACTCTCAGAATCCAAAAATGCAGAGATTTTCCATGCAGCGTGATAAACATGCGCATTTATATCGACGTGTCAGTGGTTCCATAGATGCTGAACCTGTGATAAAGTGGGCCTCACAGCTTCTACCTCATCCTGAGTAAAAAAACTGTGGCACCACTACTTTGGTGTAAGAATCTGTGGTTACCAGATCAGGGAGGTTCAGGAAACCCAGCGTCATAAAATAGAAAAAAAAGGCATGAAAAAAAGAAGAAGAAAAGAAATGCACGTTCGTCTCATGGTAGCCCACACATCGAGAACTCACAGGGTGGGTTTGCACTTTGCCTGGGATCTCAGGGCGAGCCACTGGCAAGGAGAGCTAAAAACAGAAGCACCCAAACTCCACCATAATACTATGGAAACCATGGATACCACGGAAATTGCTTTTTTACAGCTCTAAATCTGTTGTGTGGAGTCGAGACTCGAGCAAGTGCAAATATTCAACAGGAAACCGTGGCACCCGTGGTCTCAGGAGCCTAGACTCTTTTGTTTTTTTTGCTAAGTGAGATATAAGACTAGACTTTTACATTCGATGGTGACATCAGCTTTGAAGACAACAGGCCGGCGAAGGGTTGGAAGCCAAAACGAGAGAAGGGTGAAACGATTAGAGGAGCAGCTGCTTTAGGTTTACTTACTTCATATGGTAAAGAGATGAAAGCCATGAGCAGAAGCCCTGAAAAAAAGAATCATCAAACAGTCAATGAACTGGTTATCGAAGACATATTACACGTTTTTGCAGCTATATCTGGCAGCTTCTACGCAACCTCCATTTGAATAGTAACGCGGTCTGCAAAGTGACACAGAGATGGAGATTTAATAGGTCTGGCGCTGTAATCAGTTTACTGCAGTCTCAGCTGTGTGCAGGCACAGCACGATGACTCCAGTCTGACTCTTTGACTTACACTGCTATAAACATGCAGGGAATGACCTCAGCCTATCACTCAGGTGCCATGGAGTCAGAGACAGACTCGCTGAGTAATGATCCAAACTTTCCTCTTACAACTGTTGACTTGGTGCCATCTTAGACGACTTGACGACTTATTATAGAAACTCTGGATGGAGCTTTTTTAGACATCAATATATCACAGGGAAATTAACTGTGACACCTTGGTATAATTAGTGTAAATATACAAGAACATAATCAGGAAGACTGGCAGACTGTCTAACATCAATGTTATTGGTAATGATAGTGTTTCTTTAAAATGAGGACCTCTACTTCATAATTTGCAGTGTAACGATGACTGGAATCTGCCCTTCTCCTCCTCAAACACTGTGCCTCTTTGCCCTAATTACACTATTATAGTGAATAAAAATATGCTGTGGTATTTTTAACCACTAGTGGCACTGTAGAGCCCTTCGGTGAGCAGACTGATGTTTTTGTTTGGATGTGTTTTGCCACCAAATGCATGAGAAGGACACAGGCTCGAGTGCAATCATGTCTTCTGCAGCTTTTCAATGCAGTTGTGAACTGGAACTAAGTGCATTTACTCAAGCAGCTTTCTGTACTTAAGTACAAATTTTAGGTTCTGATTCTTCTCCACTGCACTTCGTTACAACTATCTGACTCTGTCAGTTACTTGATAATTTGCAAATCATGAGTTTTGCACACAAACGCATAAAGAGCTTAAAATGTTAATGTTCTGTAATGAATGAAGCTACTCAACAATTTATACAAGCACATCTGAACTCGTTCGTCTGTTAGCCAGTAAGTCAAGGGAATCAATTAGCAAAACATTTGCAACGGTTCTCATAATTGTTTGGCGCGCTTAATGACATCTCGCAAAAATAATATAATTGGCAGATTAAGCCACAGTGAAAACATTCATTCACTGCAGCTGGATACGAAACATTCAAAATGAGCACAAGTCGATTTGCTGCAAATAATAAACGCCTACTTATGCATTAATGCATGAGTGACAATATTCAGATGATACAGTTACAATGTAGCTTGCCATCACCAGTGGGTGAATGACTGAATGTAGTGTAAAGCGCTTTGGGGTCCTTAGGGACTGAGTAAAGCGCTATACAAATGCAGGCCATTTACCATTTACCATCACATTTCTTCATGTTTAGCACCCAGATTTTTGTTGATAAGCGGTATTTCCAATACAGAGTACTCTATAGTGTTGTTGTAGTTTTTTTTTTACTAATAAAAGATGCACCACAATTAAGATTCTGTGGTGATTATCTCATTATGAAATCTAACAAATATTTATTTTGTGTTTTTATGATAAAAACCCTTCCTGGTTTCCATTGCATTGCAGAAAAAAAACCCCACCTTTAGCTCATTAACATGACCTCATCAGTCTCTCACATCGTTCTGTATGCATGTTGGCCCACTCTTTTGTTTTTACAGTGTTGCTTCAGTTTATTGAAGTTGTGGGCATTCTTTTATTCGATGCTCTGTGAAGAGGATTTCAGTCGCGTTGAGGTCTCGAGTTCAAGTGAACCACTTTTACCCTTTCATTTTTCACTCATTCTGTTGCAGATTTCCTGCTCTAGTTGAGATCATTATCCTGCCACGTGACTCAATTTGGGCCAAGCTATAGCTGTCAAACAGACGTCTTGATAATTGACTCTGGTACTCTGGTATACAGAGAAGTTCATGTTTGAGTCAATGACAGCAAGGTGCCCATGTCCTGAGGTTGCAAAACAATCCCAAATCATCACCCCTCCACCACCATGTTTGACAGCTGGTAAGAGGCATTTGTATTTTTCTCTAAATGTGGCACTGTGCATTATAACCAAACATCTCCATTTTGGTCTAATTTGGACATTGTTCCAGAAGTCTTGCGGTTTCATCAGATGCAATTTTGCAAACCTAAGCAAGGCTGTTTATGTTCTTTTTTACAGAAGACAGGCTTTCTCCTGGCAAACCTTCCGAACGAGACAGACTTGTTCAGCCTTTGGTCTAATTGTAGTGTCATGTACTCTGATGTACTCTGACCTTTGGGTTAATTTTTTGGGATGGCCACTCCTGAGAAGTTAGCACACACCTTCCTTTTTTCCCACCACATGACTGCATGTATTTTGACCTAGATTGTCCAGAGAAAAAAAAATATCCACAGAAAAGCTTCTTCGTGGTCAAAACAGAAGATTACGGGAAGCTTGTATCAACAAAGATGAGGCACTGCTCTTTCCTGGACCCGTAATCCAGTTTACTAGCTCAGAGTCAGCAAAAACAGTTTATTTAGAAGCATAAAAGAACCAAAGAACTGACCAACGTTTGGCAAGTGTGTTTTACACATCCACCAGCTTTTATTGATCACATGTGACTGCTGACTGCTAACTCTCCAAACCCCTAATAAGCACATAAAATATTTTACTGCTAGTTTTTCCACTATGTTCAACAGCTCATCTCTTATTTGGTACATGAGTATGTGGTGTGTTCGTCAAAACCTTCTGCCAGAAACTGAAAACAATCGTCTGCTGTAGCTTTAAACTAGTCTGATGAGGTGAAATAAAAACACACCTGAAATACAGAAGCAGTGAAGAAGAAGAAGAAGAAGAAGAAGAAGAAGAAGAAGAAGAAAAAGTAGAAGCAGAAGAAGAACAACCACAACAAAACAACAAGAATGTTGTGAGCAACATTGGAAAGAAATTATGAGGTATCCACTGAAACATGTAAGATAAGGTTTAAGCATACCATGTCCTTGGTCTCAGAGTCAGAGGGACTGGATTCTGAAGGGGACTTCTCTTTCTCACTTGGTTCTCCATAAAACAGGGATGTGAGACTGCATAAGGAAGATAACACACACAAATCCCGGTGATTGTAGCTTTATTAATACACCAAGATGTACCGTAATTGTTGCAGTCCCAGTGCCCGTCTGGGATCAATCTGTGCATACACAAAAGACATTAAAATATGTGGCCCACTTCACATGGAGAAACAAGTGCAGCAGCTGAATTTGTGGATTGTCTTTGTGGGCTATAACACTGACAGTTCAACAGGATGTCAAATTTAGCAGCGTAATTGAATTACAATGAGAGACGACCGCTTGGCAAAGAGAACAGATGCTGCTTGCCCTCAAGTGCCTCGAGGGCACCGTCGGTCATGCAGGACTAATTGAGCCCACATTCCCCTGAAGAGAAGAGATTCAGAGCAAGCACAAAGAAAACTGCTGCAGAGTTTTAGTAGTAGACATCACCATCATATGGTGATGTCTACTACTTGGAATTTTACTTTCACTGTTAGTATAAAGCAAATACGAGTGAAGTATTGTCAGTGTTGCAAGTACAACCAGGACGTTTGCTCGCTGTAATTTTCCATTACCATTTACATGCAGCAGAGGGAGCTAGAGCATCAAGTCTCTCTCTCCACTAAGGCTTCTTGCTATATGTTAAAAGTTGCCATGGCTATCAGAGTGTATCAGATATTGTTGAGTGAGCGATTTACCTGTCATTCTCCATCAGCAGAGCCAGGCGGCCGTAGTCCCAAGCAGCCTTCCTCAGACATGAGAAGATGAGCAGTAAAAACTGCAACACAGAAAAAGAATTTGACACAGTCTCTGTCCTGATTGTATTTAAGGTTCAATATTTACTTGAATAGAAATCTAAGCCTGTCTCTAAAATCACTCTAAAAAGCAGTCTACATGCAACAGATTCAAAATGCCACAGCATTAATAAAGCCCCCCCCCCCGTCTGTATGTTATGTGGTCCAGAAATAGATCAGCGAGCCCGCGCGGACGTATGCTGTTCAGTGAGGGAAAAAAATAAGCGTGGTCAATCTGAATAGCTCCCATTTTCCACAAATGGAGAGCAAACTGAGCACAACAATGAGGTCCAAAATAAAACCCTATTCTGTCCTGTACAATAGTAGATATTGTGCTGAGCATTCCTGATGAAATATCATTGAGCATAACTGGACAATGATGGATGAAGGCTGACAAACACAGTAAAAGTGTTTGATTTTAATTGCAGCAATTAAATTATTACCTCATTTGAGCTGAAAAGACATTTAGGTTTAGTGGATTGGGGGTGACAGCTGTGCTAATAGGAAGAAAGTGCCCATGAATGTCGAATGATTCACTCTAAAGCCATGCAATGACAATCAAGAGGACTTGACTGGTGCTTGTAGATGAATAAACAGTCTGTGTTTACATTAGCAGTCAGGGCACAAACCCCCCTTTTTTAGAATAAGAATCACTCCATTATCTCGTTTTGCCCAGCTCTTCCCTGTTGTTTCGGTTTATTCTGTCTTTATGCGTGGGCACGCTCTCCTCAAGTCCCTCTGATGATTTATTCTGTATGATGATGGAATTGATGCAGAGGCGTGCTCCCGTCACCTGGGGGGAAGCACGCTTTGACTCATGCTTGTCATTAAGAGACAGCGTTCAACCCTCGCTGTTGGCTTGACAACGAGGCATTGATAAAAATGAGCCAATTAAAACATAGAGGTGGCAGATGGAGAAGTCCTATCAGCGCAGAGATCAAGCCTGACAAGGCCCGACAGTGGAACTGAGTTAGCTGACAGCAGAAAATGGAAGCCTATTATTATCTGGCACACAGGAGGAAAAGAAATGCATCTGTGTTTGTAAACAGTACGCACGCTGTATTATTCTTTGCGAAAAAGGACGTTAAAATGTGCAGATTTAACTTGACGTCTATGACATGTACATAATGAGTTTGTATTTCTCTCCGTTCTTGTACATAATTATGCAAAACCCAGACAACGAAGAGACCAACAAAAAGCATTGGAGCTTTTTTTTTTTTTGGGCTTAGTTTGAAGTTTGGGTTTATTTTTCAAGTACAATTAAAAACCCGTTAAACCGTTATCACTAATATTCATGCCTACATGACATTTTGAGTGTCCTAATTAGTAACCTAAGTGGTGATTCTGCATATATGTATGTATATGGAATATATTTGATATGGAAGAAACCCATGCATCTGAGAACACGGTAACCCATCACAGAAGGTCTGTGTCGTTGGGCATCGATTACTGTGATCTGTAAGATGCTGCTGCTGTCGCAGATACACACACAGGATGACCTTTTGGTTCACGGCCCTGACGCACAGACTGTAGCAATCAATATTAGACACACAGAAATGATTTTTTTTTTTAAGTTTTATTTTTTGGCATTTAGCCTTTGTTTGATAGGAATGCGCAGTCTGCCCCAGCTTTTGATTTATTTCAGCCAAGTGGGCTGCAGCGCAAATTCAGTTTTTACAGAGTAACAAAGTCTACAGAAGTTGGTTGCAGTGGCGGTAACAGAACAAATCACAACTCTTTGAAGTTGCGCGCAAATGTAAGAGTTTTGGTTCGAAATGAGCAAAATCAACGAGATGTCGTAGCAATTAATTAAAAACATGAAGCTTTCTGTGCGTTTCCAGTGTTTCCAATACACATGAAACATAAAAGCAGCAGTGTTTGGTATCCTTCCGATGCTTCTTGTTTGTTTTATGATCATGAAGAATAAGTGGGAGTCAAGCTTTGGATCACAAGTTTGTCACCTGGGAGACCATGGTTCATATTCTGTTTGAGAGCTCTGTTTTTCCTTTTTTTTTCTCTCCATGTTGTCACCCAGGATTTTGAGTTTTGGTAGTTTCCTAATGTCTTTTGAGAAGTGATTTCTATTATTTGTATTCTTTTATCTGTTATTGTTTTGATTCCCTTTTTTTTTTTGTCTCTAAGCTAGTTAAAGATGACTTTTGGTTTATTGGTTCCCTTCCTGTGTTTTGTCCTTTTGTGTCTCTTTTGTGAAGTCAGTCGTGTTTCCGTTTTTGTTTACCATTTTGTCCGTGTCAAGTTTGTATTGAGAGACTGTCCCAGTGTGAGTTAGATTTCCTGCTTTATTGTGAAAGTCTCTCCTCTCATGCGTGTCATATGCTGAGTGTTACTTCCCTTGTCCTGTTATTCCTTATTTGCTTTGATTCCCACCTGTTTTTTGCCCCCATTATTGGCTGTGTATTTATTGTCTGAGTGTCCCTTTGTCCTTTGTCAGGTTTTCCTCATTGCTGTGTCTTTCCTAGTAGTATGTTCTCCTTGAAGATTATCTGTCTTTGGATTTTTTTTTTTACCCGTGTCCTGCATTTTTCTTGTATCTTTGTAGGAGTTCACCAATAAAGCTGCCTTTTCAGTTAACCTTTTGTTTTTGGAGTCCTACGTTTGGGCCAACCTTACGCTGTACACGGTGGATGGGTTTGAAAAACCATAATAGGTTGAGGAAACAGTGTAATCCCTGTCCGGCAACGATTGAAGGTTTTTATTTTTTCCGTGCTTTCACTTCCATTTGGATTATACATTGTGCCTGCACAGATCACAACAATTATGCAAAAGACTCCAACTGCAAAGTGTTTGACAGTATATAGAGTTGTAGGATGAGTTAGTTTAGCGCAGACGTTAAGGATTTCGGCTCTAAATACACGAGAAATATACAAAAAAGTCTGGGGATACTGGTACAAAAATAACAAACTGGAAAATGTTTATGTGCTTTTAACCAAAGATGAAGGATTTATAATTTGGGAAAGAATAATTTTCAATAGTTTCATTTTTATTTTCATACAAAACTCCACTGTTTCAGTTTCTCGAATATAAAGATACTCCATTTTTTTCACGCTCAGTGAAAAAGTTTCTGAACAATTTCATCTGTGGACAAATAATTTTTTACTTTCTGTTGGACAAACAGGGAATAGTGAGTAGATTAATCAATATAGTAGAAAGTGGAACTGTTAGATAATCTCAAAATAAGGCCTGAATTAAGTTTATCTCTTAATCTGCCATGACTCTACAGAGTTACAGTATTGTGCAAAAACCTTGAGATTTTCTAATTTCTTTATAATTTGCAAAGTAACCGGAAATAGGTGTACTTATTGAAACTTATATAGTATATTTTATATAGTAAATTTTTCATTCTCTGTCAAAATGATCCGACACTGCTTCAGAAATGTTGAGGCCCGGCCTCAGGGCAGGCTAATCCGGAGCCTCCTCTATATTTTACAGGTGGCTGTAGACATTCACTGTCCTAACTCTCTCCTGAACTTCTCCTTAACTATTTACAGCGATTTGAACGAAATTGGGATTCATTACTCCAGGCCTGTTATCATAGATTTTCTTTCGTCTAGTTCTTGTATAATTTGGCACACCTCAGCCTTTTCTCCCCATTTCCTTTCCATAAGAATGGCTTTTTGACAGCCACCCTTCCACTGAGACCATTTAGCAAACAATAAATGGTTCAAATCAAGGACCAGATGTATCAGCCAGGTCCTGTGTCAGGGCACACTTTTCATTTTCTTCCCGTTCTTTTGTCCTCCATTTGCCCAGTTTTATCAGATTGTATAAGGACACACTGGACACCATCCCAATTTATGTCAGGTTTCCAGCTAATAACTCTTTGGGAATAACCTTGCTGATGCAAAAATAACATTTAATGCCTGTCAAACTGTATTATCGTTGTCATTTTTCATAAATTCAGATAATGAAATGAGAACACAATCTGTTGTTACCTAAAGATACTATTTAAAATTGCTTCCTTGCTAAGCGATCTGTAATATCTAGACACAACACTGGCTCACCGATTGAGTGTTGAGTGAATTGCCTTCTCTATGCTTAAATGACTCATAGGTTAGTGTCAAGTGGTTTATCAAACAAAAAAAACATGAATCTGAAAATCATTGGGACTGAAAGTGAGTGAAAAATCAGCCACACAAAAAAGCCCAGAGACCTTCACAATGCTCAGATATCTATTACTCAAGAAGAATGTAATAAAAATGACAAGAAAATCTGTCTCCTTGGAAACAAAATGCAATGAAATGAAGGGTGGCTCAAGACTTTTGCATACTACTGTGACTTTGTTGTATTATTGTGTAGTTGCGTGTTTAGTTTGGTTGAGTTTTTACCATCCAGATTACGACATTGATGGCGAGGACTGTGGGTACCCCACCAAATGGCAGTCCCTGGAGGACGCTGCTGTGAGAGTGAGAGCGGTAGCATCTCTCAGCTGTGCTGTTTTCATCCCCAAAACGTTCCAGGAAGCCCAGAACATCAAGCTCCACGGGCCTCGTCTCCACAGGGGACGCTCTCGTCACGAACAGCTCAGACTGAGCCATCAGCACTGGAACATATCTAATGGGAAATACAGATGAGCATCACTTACAATGTGTCAGCCATGGTCAGCTGATGTCTCTTTGCCTTGGTTTTCAAGTTCTTAGTAACAATGCTTTTGGGTGCCACAAATGCTTTGGCCACAATTGCTGATTTATAAATGAGGCACATTTGCCTTACTGCTTATCAGTCTTATTTTGATACCAGCACTTTTGAACTAATGCGAATTTAGCATTAACATGTTAATATTTAGCATTTTGCTAAAAACTACATTGTAAAAGCACATTTCATTACATGTAAACTCAATGTGCTTAACAAAGAAGTTTCTAAAGTATGCTAACATTAGCTAACAAGAACCACCTTCATACTTCAAGTTAGGCAGTAGCACCCAATCCCCATAAATGAGGAGTTTTATTTCACAGTTTATGAGCCAACCTTTTCATTTTGTGTGATAAATAATGCGGTAATTCATCTCTCAAAGAACACATGGGTCACTCTAAACAGCTTTAGTCTTTGTAGTGATTGCATCCATCGTTTGAATACCCAGCCTCTGCCTGTAAAGAATCAGAATGACACTCTTAGTTAACAATAATCTGTGAAATTGAAATTTCATTCACTGCTGTGACTCACTTTCATCAGACAAGTGCCACAAACACTATAAGTGCAGTTATGATTGCATTTGCAAGGATCAGTTTAATGAGCATCACAGTCCATTAGCTGCAATTGATCCATTTGCTCCTTTTCTTTATCAGACAAATGGAAGTAGAGATGCTACATTAAAGTGACAAATTGGATAACAGATTTACCGGATGCTCTTTAAAAGAATGCAAACAAGCCCATTTGAGCACACAGAAACATCATTCTACTGTGAGACAGAAAAGATTCAGTCTAACAAGAGTTAACAACAAACCCAACTGCAAGCTCGAACAGATTGTGAAGCGTGCACAGGATATGATCACTCACACTGCCATGACCACAGAATGAAGGCCTTAACCATCTGTCCTCCAGCACACACCACCCTCACTTTCAATCAATACAGTCCCCACTCCCAGCTGCTCGACTTGTGTACACTCCTTACTAAATAAACATTCGGAGGAAATGGAGCCGAAACATAGTGCTGACAAAGTGCTGCATCAGTACCGCAGAATCACATAGACGACCAGATTTCATGGTGAAAATAATATTCCACGAGATGTTGTTGCTGTCACAGAATGGCATGCTCGGTAGTAAATACGCTGCGTGAGTCGCAGTTGTAAACGGCAGCCAAGAAATTAAAAGGTACCAGAGTGAGAGAAAAGGAAAAGAGGCTAAAAGCCATCAAATTGGCATCCATTACTGAACCATATCTAGGGATGATTTATCACTGCAGCAATGATGTCACTTCTTGAGAAGCTCCATCACAGTTTTCTGAAGCATTTACCAAACACCTCATGTTGTGCACAGCAAAATTTCTCGTGTAGGAGGCGAGATGATCAATGGTAGTGCTGCCGGAGTGTTGCACGTCACACTCGGAAAAGGTCTGAGGAGCAGAAAGTTAAAAATACAACCCAGTAAGGGTTGTGAAACTGTATAGCTTACAGTCAATATTCAGATGCTGTCAGATACAGCAGCATCCTCCCTCTGGAGATGACTTGGAAGGAGATTCCCTGAGGACTGGTCACAAATTAAATCCATGATGTACACACAGCTGTGTTTCAAAGATCACCTTTTCTCCCTTTGCCAGTGATGAATTTGAGCCATTAGCATAAACAAAAGGATTGTTTTAGTGCTAAAAATGGACGAGTAAACAAATACGTTTATGGAACAAAGAGAGAACACTGTGCTCAGACTAAAAAGAAACAGACTCCTACAGCAATTAAGTAGTTTGTCACATACAATTTAAGAAACAAGTGTAGTTTATACCTGCAGCTACTGGATGATGAATTTTAGGTGAGTATTTTTGTCTAAACTGTCTCATTAACAGAGCAACAAAACAGCAACAGTAAGTATAAACTGTATAAGTTTATACTGAAAACTGAAAACATGCTACGTTTTACAGTATTTGTATTGCAGAAGCTTATACACACCTCTACGGACCCACTGAGCTTTTTCCCCTTCCTGTACCAGACAAGCCACTTACTTCTGATGCTGCCGGCTGCTGATGCAAACAGTGAAACTCTTCTTCTGCACCTCAAGGACCGGGCAGGATGCTGAAGGATACAGGCTGACTGTGATGTGGTTTTGCACAACATTTGGACAAACGTCACAGCATGACTCAGCAGTTTAATGGTGCGACTCCATGGTTATTCTCTTTCTGTCTCATCCCTCGTGCTTAAACGCTCAGACATGCTAATGCTGATCCCATGGTATCCATTTCTCCTCCAGCTTATTTGACTCTGCAAATCCGGAGTCTTTTTAAGCCTCTCCCTCTGCTCCCACATCTCTCCTCCTCTAAATCAGGCTTCCAAGCCAACGCAGCAGATTACAAACTGATGTTTGGCTTGTGAAGCAGTGTTGTGCCTCCCGCTGGCAGAATGAGTGGTATCTTTCCTCTGTGCTCAGTGAGACTATTATCATCACAGATGCTGAAGTCAGTACAGGAGCTGTGAGCTTGTGACGAGTTTGAGTCAGGCAAGCAGAAAAAATGGCAAGCTGTAAAGAAGAAAAACCTAGCTCAGGTCATCTAATCTGCTCGGTGCGCCAGAAAAAACAGCCAATGGATGTTTGTTTTTGTCTGTGTTTGTGCTACCCCTAACCATAATCCTACGCCACATTTTGGGAGAGGAGCACCAACCATTGCTAGCAAATGGTGCTTTGCAATATCAAACTAAAGCAAACACCTGAATCCCAAATATCTACTGAGATGATCTAAAAAAGTAACGCTAAATGTGATTCAGGATTTCAAATGTGTGTGTACAGTGCAGGTGGAG